>OY735144.1:2486301-2745509 GCA_963457615.1 Nicrophorus investigator
CTGGTGCTCAAATGTGTTACACTATCTCTAATGATCATGTAGATTGCAAAAATATATTCTTGCGACTTGCTGGGTTCACCTGAAAAAAGAAATACTTTTAGTCTCTCCGGGCTTATGATGAAAAATAGTATTTTTACTTTTTGAAGTATTTTCACTGTAACTGACACTCAGATGTGTAATACTATGCTTATGTATCATGTAGAATGCAAGAATAGATGCTTGGGTGTTGCTGGGTCCTGTTGAAAAAAGAAATACTTTTAGTCTCTCCAGGTTATTGATGAAAAATGCTATTTTCTATTTTTTCAAATACTTACACTGCAACTAGTATTGAAATGTGTTATAATATCCCTAAGGATCATGTAGAATGGAATAATTGGTTTTTGGGTTTTGCTGGGTCCTGCTGAAAAAAGAAATACTTTTAGTCTCAAGGGTTTTTGGCGAAAATTGAATTTTTACTATTTTCTTTGTTTCTGACATTCAGATGTGTTATATTATCCCTAAGGATCATGTAGAATGCAAAAATAGATTCTTGGGTGTTGCTGGGTTCTCCTAAAAAAGATATACTTTTAGTCTAGGTATTGATAAAAAATGCTATTTTCTATTTTTTCAAATACTTACACTGCAACTAGTACTGAAATGTCTTATAATATCCCTAAGGATCATGTAGAATGGAAGAATTGGTTTTTGGGTGTTGCTGGGTCCTGTTGAAAAAAGAAATACTTGTAGTCTCTATCGGTTTCTGGTGAAAAATTTATATTTTTACTTTTTCCAATATTTTCACTCCAACTAGCATTTTGTAATGTCATCCACTTTCTTTGCAAATAAAGGAAGTCAACTTTGCACATATCTTGGTTGCAGGAGCATCTCCTATAAGAATAACATGTTCAACAATCGATTGTTGACAAGTGTGACTATTTAACTTTTGGTTACTATCCATTAATGCAGGTACCAGGTATATGAATTGTCTTTGATGTGTTGTTACCAAAAAGTATTTGAGCATTTTCCTTAGCATCACAGCATCTATGTATCTATTAGAAAAGCAAACAACTTTAGAGATCGATGGTTGTTTACATGTTGGAGTAGTACTACTTACCTGAAGTGAAATGAAGCGTTCAAAGAAAAGTCTGCCATGCAAGGAAACACAAGGAGGAAGCAATGAAGCACGTTTTTCATTCAGTCTGCATTCAGGACATTGCAGAATGATGAAGAAATCCAATAAAGGCACTTGGTCTTAATTTGTGACAACTCACTGACAAGTATGACAGTTCTCACACATTCACTTACACATTCTCATTCTTAGGTACTGCCAACTTAAATCCGTATCCTCTCATATTTTTTTATTACCAACATAAATCCCATATACCTCTTCGCTACTCCTAGTCTCCTAGTGTAAATCGAAATTTTCTGGAATTTTCGCAATTCAGGGGGGGGACTTGTGATGCGATGAGCGTAAACCGTCGTCGCATTAAAGTTTAATAACTTTCTTATTAGTTGACCAATATTAATGAATTTGGTAGCGATGGAAAGTGAAAGAATCAGTCTTTAAGACGATTAATAAATATTTTCAATAAAATTTGTAAATTACTATTTATTTAGCAACTTTTATGAATCGGTACAATACAATCGGTACAATACAATTGTTTTCTTTAATTAATAGATAACTATTCCTGGCAATTGATCAGCAAGTATGCAATTTTAAAAGTAAAAGGATGGCCCATCCATTGAGCCTAAAAAAGGTTTAATACTATGATATGATGCGATGCGATGAGCGTAAACCGTCGTCGCATAAAAGTTTAATAACTTTCTTATTATTGGACCAATATTAATGAATTTGGTAGCGATAGAAAGAATCATTCTTTAAGGCTATAAATAAATATTATCAACGAAGTTTGTGAATTATCATTTATTTAGCAATTTTTACAAATGGATACAATATACAATCATATTTTCTTTTTTAAGTAATCGTTAACTATTGGTGTTAAATGATCATCTAATATGCAAATTTAAAGAAAAAAGTGTGGCTCATCCAATGAGCCCATTGGTAGATCGGTGACGTAATATATTCGTCTATTACGAGCTGTATACTATGTGAGCGGTGTTACGATGTTAAACTTATTGTATTACTACTATTTTTATAGCTACTGATGCTCAGATGTGTTATAATATCTCTAATGATAAGGTTGGAAGCAATATTGGCTTCTTGTTATACTATCCCTAAGGATCAGGTAGAATACAAGAATAGATTCTTGGATGTGGCTGGCTTCTCCTGAAATAAGAAATACTTTTAGTCTATCAGGACTTTTTAGTGAAAATTGTATTTTTACTATTTTCAGTATTTTCTTTGCTTCTGACACTCAGATGAGTTATATTATCCCTAAGGATCATGTAGAATGCAAGAATAGGTTCTTGGGTGTTACTGGGTCCTCCTGAAAGATAAAATACCTTTAGTCTCTCGGGGGTTATTGGTGAAAAATGGTAATTTTAGTATTTTCAGAATTTTCTTTGATTATGTCATTCAGATGTATTATACTATCCCTTATGATCATGTAGAAAGCAAGAATAGATTTATAGGTATTGCTGGGTCCTCCTGAAAGAAGAAATAATTTTAGTTTCTCAAGCTTTTTTATGAATATTTGTAGTTGTACTTTTTCCATTATTTTCACTACTATTATCACTGATATGTGTTATACTATCTCTAAAGATCATGCAGGAAACAACAATAAATGCTTGGGCGTTGCAGGGTCTCCTGAAAGAAAAAATATTTTTAGTCGTTTTGCAGAAAATATGTATTTTTAGTTTTTCCAATACATTCACTGCTACTGACACTCAGATGTGTTATACTATCACTGAGGATCATGTAGAATGCAAGAATAGATTCTTGGATGTTGCTGGCTCCTCCTGAAAGAAGAAATACTTTTAGTCTCTTTGAGATTTTGGTGAAAAATGGTATTTTTACATTTTCTAGTATTTGCACTGCAACTGCTACTCAAATGTGTTATACTATCTCTAAAGATCATGTACGAATCAACAATAGATGCTTTGGCGTTGCTGGATCCTCCTGAACAAAGAAATACTTTCAGCCTCTGGAGTTTTTGTTAAAAATGCTGGGTCCTCCTGAAAGAAGAAATAATTTTAGTTTCTCAAGCTTATTTATGAAAATTTGTAGTTGTACTTTTTCCAGTATTTTCACTACTATTGTCACTCATACGTGTTATATTAGATGCTGTGCTAAGGAAAATGTTCAAATACTTTTTGGTAACAACACTTCAGAGACAATTCATATAGGTACCTGCATTAATGGATAGTAACCAAAAGTTAAATAGTCACACTTGTCAACAATCGATTGTTGAACATGTTATTCTTATAGGAGATGCTCCTGCAACCACGATATGTGCAAAGTTGACTTCCTTTATTTGCAAAGAAAGTGGATGACATTACAAAATGCTAGTTGGAGTGAAAATATTGGAAAAAGTAAAAATATAAATTTTTCACCAAAAACCAATAGAGACTACAAGTATTTCTTTTTTCAATAGGACCCAGCAACACCCAAAAACCAATTATTCCATTCTACATGATCCTTAGGGATATTATAACACATTTCAATACTAGTTGCAGTGTAAGTATTTGAAAAAATAGAAAATAGCATTTTTCATCAATAACCTGGAGACTAAAAGTATTTCTTTTTTCATAGGCATAGTATTATACATCTGAGTGTCAGTTACAGTGAAAATACTTCAAAAAGTAAAAATACTATTTTTCATCATAAGCCCGGAGAGACTAAAAGTATTTCTTTTTTCAACAGGACCCAGCAACACCCAAGCATCTATTCTTGCATTCTACATGATACATAGGCATAGTATTACACATCTGAGTGTCAGTTACAGTGAAAATACTTCAAAAAGTAAAAATACTATTTTTCATCATAAGCCCGGAGAGACTAAAAGTATTTCTTTTTTCAGGTGAACCCAGCAAGTCGCAAGTATATATTTTTGCAATCTACATGATCATTAGAGATAGTGTAACACATTTGAGTACCAGTAGCAGTGAAAATACTTGAAAAAGTAAAAATTCCATTTTTCACCAAAAACCTGGAGAGACTAAAAGTATATCTTCTTTCAGGAGGACCCAGCAAAACCTAGGAATCTATTCTTGCTTTCTACATGATCCTAAGGGATAGTATAATATATTTGAATGTCATAAGCAAAGAAAATACTATATATACAATTTTTACCAATAACCCCCCCGGAGAGACTAAAAGTATTTCTTCTTTCAGAACAACCCAGCAACACCCAAGAATCTATTTTTGCATTCTACATGTTGCTTAGAGATAGTATAGTACATCTGAGTGTTAGTTGCTGTAACAATACTTGAAAAAGTAAAATTACCATTTTTCATCAAAAACTTCGGAGAGACTAAAAGTATATCTTTTTTTAGGAGAACCCAGCAACACCCAAGAACCTATTCTTCCATTCTGCATGATCCTTAGGGATAGTATAATACATCTGATGACCAGTTGCAGTGAAACTGCTGAAAACTCTAACATACAAATAGTATAACAGCTAGCAGTATAGTATATGAGCTTGTTATAGACGAATGGCTTAAGGCACGAATTTACCAGTGGGCTCATTGGATAGGCCATACTTTTTCCTTTACATTTGCATATTCGCTGATCAATTAACACGAATATTTATCGATTACTTAAGAGAAAACATGCTTGTATTGTACCGACTTGTAAAAATTGCTAAATAAATGATAATTTACAAACTTGTTTGAAAATATTTATTTATAGTCTTAAAGAATGATCCTTTCCCTTTCGGTTGCTTCCAAATTCATCAATATTGGTGAACTAATAAGAAAGTTATTAAACTTTTATGCGACGACGGTTTACGCTCATCGCATCGCATGTTCCCAATCATATCATAGTATTAAACCTTTCTTAGGCGAAAAGCTTACGTCACAAATCTACCAATAGGCTCATTGGATGGGCCATACTTTTACCTTTAAAATTGCATATTCGCTGATCAATTAACACGAATAGTTATCTATTAATTAAAGAATAAATAAATAGTAATTTACAAATTTTATAATAATAATGGAAGGGGTTGGTAACTAGACTATAATATATTTTTTTAGGCCCTCTGCAGATTATATATCAAAGCGTATAGTTCAGCCATTTTGGCGCTGTTCCAATCTTGACTTTATAATTACAACCTTAATTAGAAATTCTTATTTACTAAAGTATTCATTATAGATTTAGCAAGCTAATTATATAAATAGTTGATTTGTAATTGCCTTACTAATGGAGTTATAGACGTTTAAATTACCTTACGCAGTGACACCTACTTATATTATAAAACATAATATCTGTTAATTATATAGATTAAATAAATTGTATTACAGTAGATGGCCCTTTGATAAAATATTAAATCATTAATAATTCAATAATTAATTGAATTAAGTGCAAATAAATATTACTGGTCGATAAACAATGAATTAACCTTTATTTTAATTAATAAGTAATCCTAATTAATGCTCTAATTAAAAACTTCGAATTGAAACAGCGCTAAAAGTGCTGAACTATAACCTTCTCGCGATCACCAATAGATGGACAAAAAAATGGATATTATTAGCTCAGTAACAAACCAACATGGAAGGGGTTGGTAACTAGACTATAATATAATTTTTTAGGCCCTCTGCAGATTATATATCAAAGCGTATAGTTCAGCCATTTTGGCGCTGTTCCAATCTTGACTTTTTAATTAGAACCTTAATTAGAGATTCTTATTTACTAAAGTATTCATTATAGATTTAGCAAGCTAATTATATAAATAGTTGATTTGTAATTGTCTTACTAATGGAGTTATAGACGTTTAAATTACCTTACGCAGTGACACCTATTTATATTATAAAACATAATATCTGTTAATTATATAGATTAAATAAATTGTATTACAGTAGGTGGCGCTTTGACAAAATATTAAATCATTGATAATTCAATAATTAAATGAGTTAAATGCAAATAAATATTACTAATCGATAAGCAATGAAGTAGCCTTTATTTTAATTAATAGGTAATTCTAATTATTGCTCTAATTACATAATTCGATTTGGAACAGAGCCAAAAGTGCTGAACTATAATCTTCAATGAATTCATTAGTTAAGTAGCAAACCAACTTGATGGGTTTGCAACTAGACTATAATATAGTCTAGTTCAGCGATTTTGGCTCTGTAAAAATCTTGATTTTTTAATTATCACCTTAATTAGAATTTCTCATTTACTAAAACGTTAATTCTAGATTTGTGGTGCAAATTATATAAATAGTATATTTATAATTACCTTATTATGGAGTTATAGACGTTCGAATTATCTTATAGATCGACAGCTGAAAAATGTAATTTAAAAATTTGAATTTTCAGGAAAACCGTAAGACTTTATGTAATTTTCTCAACTGCTTACGAAAAAGCATTGGAATACGCAACTAATGACGTATTGATCGTTATTCAATCTTACCTGGTTCTCGAGTTATAAGCGAAAATCAAGACTTTGGCCGAATCCTATTAACTTTTGAGTTTTCAAAAATCGCTATAAATTTTAGCACCGTAGTTTTAGTTTTTTGTAATTTTCAGGAAAACCGTAATACTTTATGTAATTTTGTCAACTGCTTATGAAAGAGCATTAGAATACGCAACTAATGATGTATTGAACGTTATCCAATCTCAAGTATTTATCGAAATATTTGCAGAAAAGAAATTAACTTGCGATTTTCTAACTATTACAAAACAAAAATATGTTTAAAAAATGTATGTTTGTTTCAATAAGTTGGAAAAATAAATATTTTGTCGCTTCAACACATCACAAAAAAAAAATCAGTTTCTCAACAAAATACAACAGGTAAAAAAATAGTTCGTTCATCGTTACGCAGTCATCTCGTTACCCCAAGGATCCTTCTTCAGCATCAGTAGCTGCACGGAGATTTCGCTGAGCTTCACGAAGATCTCTCCCAATTTATCCTTGGAATACATCTGCAATAATAATAATAAATTAAATGTAAATTTATCATTTAAAAAAAAGTTAATATCTTACAGAATACAGCTTGTGTTTTTCACTGGTTAAAATATCGGCAAGTTGAACGCACTCTTCGTAATCCTCCGACTCTCTCAGGACATTGTACAAAAGCAAAGTGCATTCTGGTATGCAGGTCGATTGTAGGTAATGAGCATCTTTAGCTCCATGTAACCATCCTCCATCGGGGAACAGCAAGACGTTGTATAAAGCGTTTTTAGCGACTTTAGAGAGTTGCCCGATCATCAGCTTCCATCTACCTAATTCGGCGTTGTACTGAGAAACGCGATGCTCGTATGCAACTTTCTCGGTAAATGGAGCCGAATCTCCTGGCGTCTCCGGAGGATTCGGCTTTGCTTTAAAGTTCTTGAACCAATTGTTGAACGCTTCTTGCGCATCCAAATACGCCTTGTAACTGAGATGCTCTCGGATATTTTGCTGCACGCTAGCTGAAGGTTCGCTTTCCTTTGTGAGCTTATTCACTAGATCTACAGGTAACTTATTGAAAGCCAATTGCGCCGCATCCAGTTTCTTCATCGTAAGGAACATAAAGATCATGGCATTCGTCTGCTTTAGAGCTTCCGGTAATTGCGTATCGTAGAACAGAAGCCAATCCAAAGCGGAAATCTTGTACTCATCGCATTGCGTGATTTTCCTCTAAATAAAAATATTAAAATACTAAATCTTAATTATTTAATCTATATTATTACCTGTAGATTCCCATCGAATTCAGGATCACTTTTGCCCCGGATATTCTCCACGACTTTTGCTGTAATCGCATGGACATTCAACTCGCTTTCTTCGGCAAAGTTCAAAGCTTCCTTCCTATCCTCGTCTTCAACGATGGTCTCCAAATACGTTGAATAAATGATAACTTGCATGGCGTCATTCAATTTGCTCACGTAAAACGCCACCAGCTGTGTGTGCCTATCCTCAATCAATCTTTTTATGTATCTATAAAAATAATTTGTTAATATCTTCAATTTAACTTTTTATTAATAAACTTACTCTTCTAGGACCCTTTCGACGACTTCGCGGTTGCTCACCTGTCCGATTTGCTCCAGGAAGAGCATCAAATGCGTTAAAAACCTCAAGAATTGCATCGAAATCGCAGGCTCCAACAACCAATCTTCGACGGCTTCGATCAACTTGTTGATTTCATCTAGGATCAAGTATTTTTGGATTAGATGATCTGGTGTCTTCGCATCCGTTTGAACGATTGCGTTGTTGCACGACTCCAAGCAGGTGAAAATCTCGTTGATGGACATCCTATTATAAGATTAAGAAATTAAATTTTTTCAAATAAAACTTAAATAACTCACTTTTGATCCCAATACTCTTCAGGCATATCGGCGTACGTCTTCATACAGTTCTCCCTAATATCGCTCTCCACGCGAATATCGATCATTACCCTCATGTAGGCCCAAAGGTGATCCTCCCAGGAGCTGCAGACGTGCAACAGAGGTTGTAAGTTACCCGAATAAGCGGCAACGGCAGCTTTTTCAAACTTGTTCAGAGTTTCCTTAAAAACAAACAAATATAATACTTGATACAAGTTAATAGGATAAGCAAATACTTACAACATCGCAGTATTTCCAAGCCATGGTTTTCCAAATATCGCGATTCTCGTTTCCTTCGATATCCTTGTATTTCAGTTCTTCGGTTTCCATCGCGTTACTGTTATCCACTTCTTCATATTCTTGGTTCATGGGGTCTTCCAAGTTGGGATTGTGGTACAGCTTCCAACCTTCCAAAAGAGCTGCTCTCCACGAATGTCCGCAATTGCCGCACAGCTAAAAACGATTTTTAAATGAAATTTAAGAAATTATTAAAACTGTAATAAATTCACACCTTTTGTGCTGCTTCCAGTTTTCCACATCTGATCTCCTGGAAGATCTTGTGGCAGAGCCTCTTCTCATCCTCCATGTCCAAATCATGTAAAGGTAACTTTTCGTAATGAGGAGCATCTGCATCCAAATGCTTAACAATGGTTCTACTCGATTCAAACACAATTGTCTCTTTTGATTTCAACTGATGCAAGGTGTTCTCCCAGCCGACAGAGCTATCAGAGAAATGCAACACTTCGTCATCCCTCTGAGCGGCATTACTCTCCAACCAATCAATCACCAGCTGGCTCTCCCTCACCAAAGAATCCCTTTTAAATAGAGACAGCATGCAGTATCTCTCACTTTGACCAAAGTAAATAGGCATATCCTCCTCCTCCATAGCAGTATCGCCCAATCTATTCCCATACAGCACATGAATCAACCTCCAAGTGTTCCTCTCATTTTCCAACCACAAATCCGAATCCCCAGATGAAGTCACCTTAGATTTCAATCCTTTGATAACATTCAAAGAATCCGAACAGCACCTGGACATCTCAGAGATCACATTCAGAATCTCATTGCTATCAGCAGCAGTTTGCAGCACTTCGAAGAATTCCATGTAAAGGCTATCAGTTGTATTCTTCCAAGGCTCGTTCGCCCTTATAATTGACCCAGTGAGAGTTTTGTTCTCGTTCAAGACAGCATTGAAGCTCTCATTATAGAAAGTGCTTTCATCAGTGAAGAGCTTCATCTCAGACTCACTCAAATCTATGGAGAATTGAAGGTTCTGCTTCTTTAATTGTTTCATACCTTTGCGAAAGATGTTCTTGGATTTGGAGGCAACAGCCTCGTCCAGAAGACGCACCGACCTATCCAAATCGATATCCATGCTTCACACAAAACTAAACTAAAGATTCACAATAAGAAAACATTTAAATTCACTGCTTCTCAAGAGCGCGTATTCTTCTACCAATTTGAGGTTACCGACTGTTACAAACATGGACCAAACCCGAGTATGCAACACACGTTACATGATCATGAAAAAAATGCATATGTGGCGTAATTTGAATTTATTCATCGAATCTTCAATCTGCTTGATCTCTGGGAAAGATTACAGCTTCTAATTAAATCCGAATGGACTAAGATTCGTTTTTTCTTCCTAGTATTTGCATTTAGATTGGAGTTTGGTTTAATAATTGGAAAGAAGACAATTTTTATTAACTTATTTATTTGCATTACTTCTTTAACTTTTATATAGAAAATCCAACATTTACTCTTCTTTAAATTACAATCAACAATTTGCAAGTTCAAGAGCAATGTCTTGTTTAAACTTTAGTTACAAACAAACCAACAAAAATGTTGCATTTACATCTGTACTCTAAATACAGTAAGAACAGACAATTGGTGCACTTTGCACGTGTTTATTCATTCGATTTAAATGCAATTAAGGTACGACACATTTCGAGCTTCGAGTGTAAATGCAATTCGTGCACACCTTTTTCTTGTTCGTTTGGGAAAATACGGAAATAGTGCAATTACCAGCTTGAATTATATTATTTTTTTAGCAGACTGAAGAGAATAAGAATTAAAAAAAAATATATAGTGAGCAGAAAAAAGAGGAGTTCACATTGTCTGCACGGACTTCCCATACGGATTTCTCATTGAATTATTACGACAGAGGGAATCATACTTTACGTGTTTAATACAGATTCTCATTAAGGAATGATTACATTAATTCTTCGCAACAAGTGCGAAGATTCTTAAGTAATTCTTCATCATCATTGAAAATGAGTATTTTATTATATTTAATTAATTAAAGAAATACAAATATTCTCATTTTTTTTTTCATAATAAAAATTACAATGAAAGATGCGTTAATTTTATTGCTTGCGGTTCCAGGATTCTGGAATGAATTGTGTTCCAATTACATCGAAAGAAGTGTGCAAGATTGATCCGTGCATTTCCGCAAAGTTTTTATTTTGGAATAGAAGGAGAGAGATGCGAAAGGTAAAAGGTTGGAGATGAAGCGAGATGGAGCAGAATGAGCGCTGTGGATCTGAATGTTAAGCTCACTTTGTGCCTCCCGTCCGAGGAAACTGCAATCTAGCATGATTTATCGAATATTCATAATAAATGTTTAAATTACTTCGTCGACGGTGGAAAGTAAAGCGATTGATTTTATTTATACACACCATTAATATTATGGTTAGTACAGATTGGATACGTACATGCATATTTGTGAATGTCGACGTATTATTGCATTCGATTAGTGCGACTGGTAAGCTCGCATTACAGTTATAATACCATCGAAATAATTGCATTGATTTCAATAATTTGCAAATGATTAAGATCGAACTGTTATAGGGGAGACCTTGAAAAAAAGTTTATAAAAGTAAACGTTTAAGAGATGTAAGTGAGAAAAATACTTAATAAGAATAATAAGGATTGGAAGGAGACAAGGCACGAGACACTCGTATCCACCGATATTCCTCTCTCTCCTTAATCTCTCGCTCTTCTCGCATTCGTTTATTCTTTTCTGCATGCTTTTTTTTCTAAACTTATTTCATTTGCTTCTGCGGAGGGAAGGAGATCAGAGCAAATCCTTTTGGTTCGGCGCCGCTGCGGTTTTCGCTCCTAATTCAATTCTTTTTATCTTTTACAATGCACGTACGGCCGATTACATAACAATTGCGTAATTGGTATGCAAGTGTATATATTACATGTATCTGTATTTATATATATATATATGTGAGTACGAGCAGCAAACAAGGTCCATGACTATTGATTTGTATTTTTTTTTCTTATTTGTAAATATTGTAATAAGTGCAATGTTACGTAAAGAGTTAACTGCACTCGTGTAATAATGCGATAATTAACTAGATTTTTAAAGTTCGCCTCCACGTAATATGCAGCAATGATATTCATTTATTTATGTACGTAAACAAAAAGGTGCAACGCACCTTTTTATGCTTTTTTCTACCAGCATTATTTAACACTTAAGATTTTTGCATTATCGATGATAACCACTATCTACGCAATTCAGTAACTTTTTTTAGGGGATCTTTTCTTTGTTTTATTCCTGTGAACGCAATAAAAATTCCATCGCAATTTCGTCGAAATAATTATGTTAATTTGCATTGCACCAAAAAAGCTTGTTACGGTTATTGACCCAAAGTTTGCAATCTTCACATTTCTTTATTAAAACTTCATTTTTTCAATCTTTATTACATTAACGCAAGTTATGTAGTAATTATATTATGTTTTAATATGCCAGGTTACATAATTTTAATGTAATGATTATGCTAAGTTAGATTAGCATTTGTTATTTTATGATTGTGTCATGTTAGGTTAAGTAATAAATGTGATAGCTTAACGATTATCTTAGGTTATTTCATGATTATGCTAGATTAGATTAGGTTAACATAAATTATATCATTAGATTAGGTTAGGTTAACATAAATTATGTCATGGTTACTCTAGGTTAGGTTAGCTTATGTTACTTATCTTAGATTATGTCATATAGTTATTCTAGGTTAGGTAAGCTTCTTTTTTTATAATTATGTCATGTTATATATTTGTGTACAAAAAAAATAAAAAACTTTATAATTCACATGGATGAATAAACAGGATTTAAATTGTGAAAGTCCCAAAGTATTTGGGTATTTTTTTTGCAATTTCCGCTTTGCAAAATCATTCTTAGAAATAATAACTGTTGCATTTCCTTTTTATGTTATTTATTTTAGATTATGTCATATAGTTATGTCAAATAGGTTAGGTTAGCTTCTTTTTTTATGATTATGTCAGGTTATATATTTGTGTAAGAAATATAAAAAGAATATAATTTATGAATGAACAGGATTTAAATTTTAAGAGTCCGAAAGTATTTCAGTATTTTTCTTAATGAAATATTTATATTTTCGGACTATATATTTCACATTGAAGAATAAACAGGATTTAAATTTTGAAAGTCCCAAAGTATTTGGGTATTTTTTTCGCAATTTCTGCATTGCAAAATCATTCTTAGAAATAATAACTGTTACATTTTCTTTTTATGTTATTTATCTTAGAATATGTCATATTGTTATAGGTTAGGTTAGCTTCTTTTTTTTATGATTATGTCATGTTATATATTTGTGTAAGAAAAATTAGAAGAATATAATTTATGAATGAACAGGATTTAAATTTTAAAAGTCCGCATTGCAAAATCATTCTTAGAAATAATAACTGTAAATATTTTCAATTTTCTAATTGCAAATATTTTTTTTTATTTACGCAAATTATTAAAGTTTTGTAATTTTTCCATTTTCCATGTTGCAAATGATTGTAGGAAATAAATGAACAGGATTTGAATTGGGTTTAGATCCTGAAAGTATTTGGGAACTTTTTTTTTTCATTTTCCTCTTTGCAAATGAGTCTGGGAAATAACGAGATTTATCATGTGGGAAATGATTTGGGTACTTTTTGTAAATCGTTCTTGGAAATAAAGTAAGTATTGAAAAAAAATCCGCGTAGATCCTTAAAGTGTTCCACACTTTGAAAATGACTTTGAAAAGTACTTGCGTTTTTTTTTTGCTGTGTTCACTTCTCCCATTCCTGCACATGCATATTCAAACAATAACCGTTCTTTTTGCATCCATCTCATTCCTCAGCAATATGGAGAGCGGAGAGTCCCGTCTCTGTCGAGATAACGGATGTGGATCGGTGCAGAGGAAGGAAAACCGAAGGATATCTGCAGCAACGGCAGAATCGAAATGGCAATTAATAAATAATGTTAATGAAATTTGAAGGATAAAAATGGACGGTCGGTATTACGCGGCGTCGTCGAAAAAAACGTGATGTCGAGAGAGATCTGCGTAATTTCGCCGCGCTTCGAAAGTGTCGGAATACTGAAAAGAGCGGCATTATCCATTCACGTGTACATAATTTTGAATCACGATCTGTGAGCAATGTGTTTTTGTTAGGTACGTACGTGCGAACGTATCCTGTCTACGTACGATACTGACGCAAAGTCGGAGATGAAGAAGTGGGATCGAGCGCTGAAGGAGAAGGACGAGATTCGATCGCCAGATGCAGCGGACTGAGATGGAAGGAACGAACGGCGAAGAGAAAAAAAAATCTATAAATAAATGGCGCCCTTGACCTATTACGATTTATACAAACAAAAATATTGTCGTATAACAGTAATAAGTTGCATATAATTTGCAATTGCAATTTTCTGTATCCACCTTTTTATGTATAATCTACGGCATACCTAAAACAAGGACACAAGCCTATCGGAGCTCGGAAGAGAAAGAACGAGCGGAGTTTAGATAGAGACGCAGCGCGAGAAGAAGGAAAACACGAGGCGCGCACTTTTATCATAATTCTTATGCATAAGGTCGCGTGATTTTGCTCGTGCATCTCGTAATTCCAGTTGTTTTTTTTCTTACATCCTCACCTCATTATTACTATTACGTTCTGCTGCAGGATTCCTTTACACTTTACGCACTTCCATCCACCAAATCCTGCAAGATCCTGCTGCAATCTTTGTTTCTTCGTCCTTCCACAGCTCGGTTACCGATTTCCCACGCATTTCGCATTAAAACACCTTAATCACTATGAATGTTCAATACTAATTATTATCTGTAACGATTCAAAATTTTTTTTTTTTAACTATTGAATCTACTTACATAATTTGAAATGGGTATTAAATATGAATTTATTACGCTTTCAATAAGTCTACAACCAGACTTGTGCTTTCCGTAATTCGTTTATTACAAGCTTGAAAATTGAGTAATAAAATACTTTTTATTTAATTATTAATCAACCACTTAAGCTATTTTCTTAATTTAAATTGCAAATTAAATATAAATTAATTACGTTTCTAATGAGTCTACAATCAGATTTGTGATTATCGTAGTTCTTCTGATATAAGCTGTCAAAGTTGAACATTAAAATTCTTCTGTTTAAAAATATTTATTTTTTTTAAATTTCTCATAAACTAATTATAACATTCTATAAATTGAAGGTAAAATTATGATATTTTCAATGAGGTTATTGTAAAAATCATGGTTTTGTTCGGTTACAAAATAATTTAATTTAAGTTGAAATAAAAAACTGTATTCATCATTTATTTAATTATTAATCAACCACTTATTTAATTTGGTTAATTTAAATTGTGAATTAAATATAAATTAATTATTTTTCCAATGAGTCTACAATCAGATTTGTGATTATCCTAGTTATTCTGTTATAAGCTGTCAAAGTTGAGAATTAAAATAATTTTGTTTAAAAATATTTTTTTTTTAAATTTCTCATAAACTAATTATAACATTCTATAAATTGAAGATAGAATTATGACATTTTCAATGAGATTATTGTAAAAATCATTGTTTTGTTCTGTTACAAAATAATTTAATTTAAGTTGAAAAAAAAAACTGTATTCACCATTTATTTAATTATTAATCAACCACTTATTCAATTTTGTTAATTTAAATTGCGAATTAAATATAAATTAATTACTTTTCCAATGAGTCTATAATCAGATTTGTGATCATCGTAGTTCTTCTGTTATAAGCTGTCAAAGTTGAGTAATAAAATAAAATTGTCAAAATTTTATAAAATAAGTCTAGAAAAATTAAATCTTACCGTTACAAAAAAAAAATAATAATAAAGCAAAAAATGACTTTGTTAAAAATTTAAAATAAAAATGTAAAAATTGCGGAGATCTTCGTGGTCGATGGAGAAGAACTTTTTGAATGGAATATTTTTTTCGGTCGATGCGATCTTTATGAAATGTCTCGATATGCAAATGGAATGCACCCACTCCGATGAATAAATCAATGTTAACTGCAACTCGAGTTATTTCTCTTTCCTTCATTCCTTTTTCTTAATTTATTTATTTATATTATTTTCCGTTTTTTTTTTCCCTTCATTAAATAATATAATAATGTGCATTGCTTTATATATATTTATACAAACACGTGAAAGGCACATGCATTTATTATTGACGATAGAGGAATGAAAAGAGACGCAAGAATACCGTTTAGCCTTAAACATTAATGTAATACAGTACGCGATGCATTACTAGACTCGATTTTAAAATGCATACTTTTCTATTGATTTCTACTAAGAAAATACATAGTTTTTCCTATAATTTAAAGATTTATTAATCATATTATAAAGCTTTATTCATTAAGTTTGACGTTGCCAAACAATTTGATAATTAAATCATGTAACCTAGGTTACATCACATTATATCTTGTCATTTTATTTCAGGTTACATTAGCTAATGAAAACAATGTCAATTGAGTTAGGTTTGGTTATGATAATTAGCTTTTGTTAAATTAAGTTAAGTTCTAATATAGGTTAGGTTGATTTAATTTTTGTTTCGTTTAGGTTAGTGCAAAATTAAATTAGTAATAATGAAATAAAAAATGTCATAAATAATGTACGAATGAAAGTGTTGTTATTGTTGATTCACAATAAACAAATAGAATGAGTATAAATGAATTCAAAAAAATTAACGTAATTTCTAAATAAAATGCGCATTCCTATTGATCATATTTAATATTTATATTTTTCCTCTCTCACCGAGATTAATCTCCTTTCTCTTCGGTCTTTCGCCAGAGGGAGGACGAAAAGGACAGATGACAGGACGAACGGCAAAGACACGTTGCTTTCAATCTGCGTTCCTTTGGTTTGCAGCTCGAATTAATTATGGTTATCACGTTTAGACGCGAATTATGATCCAGAAAACCGACCGACCGACCGACCGTCGGTTTTGGAGACTGCCACAAAAAGCGAAAGAAAACAAAAGAAAAAAGGGGAAAAAACAAAAGAAAACAAGTGGCACACGCTTTAAAGGTACTAGCATAACAATCGTGGCGTCCGCATGAATAATGCATTTCGGATGCAACGAAAAGGACGAAAGGAACGAGAATAGATAAGTGGACGAAGGAAAAGGAAAGTACGAGAAAGCCTATTTTGGTGCCGAGTTTTTCGTACCGACCGTCGCGCACTTCTATTCGAATTGCAAATCACCGAAAAAGTTTTACCTTTATTTTTTTGATACAAAACATCTTCACTACAATTTTGGTATTAACTTATACAACAATATCATCTTTGGTTTTTCAATATTTTATTACTTTTATTTACATTAAAATATAATAATTGTTTTTTATAAATGATTTATTTTAAAACTGAAATTTTTATTATAATTTATTTCACATTTTACTTTAAAATTAATAAATTTACTATATTTTATATTAAAAATTAATTAAATAGTTGTATAAATAAAAAAAATAGAAATTTTTATAAAAAAGTTTAACATTCATTGCAAATTTTCACAATTTTATTACTTTTTCTAAATTTTAATTTAAATATTTACCATTTACTTTAAAATTAATAAATTTACTATATTTTGTATTAAAAATTAATTAAATAGTTGTATTAACAAAAAAAATAGAAATTTTTATAAAAAAGTTTAACATCCATTGAAAATTTTTACAATTTTATTACTTTTTTCTACTTTTTAATTTAAATATTTACTATTTACTTTAAAATTCATTAATTTACTATATTTTGTATTAAAAATGAATTAAATAGTTATATTAATAAAAAAAATAGAAATTTTTATAAAAATGTTTAACATCCATTGGAAATTTTTAAAATTTGATTACTTTTTTTTAACTTTTAATTTAAATATTTACTATTTACTTTAAAATTAATAAATTTACTATATTTTGTATTAAAAATGAATTAAATAGTTGTATTAACAAAAAAAATAGAAATTTTTATAAAAAAGTTTAACATCCATTGAAAATTTTTACAATTTTATTACTTTTTTTAACTTTTAATTTAAATATTTACCACTTACTTTAAAATTAATAAATTTACTATACTTAGTATTAAAAATGAATTAAATAGTTGTATTAACAAAAAAAATAAAAATTTTTATAAAAAAGTTTAACATCCATTGGAAATTTTAACAATTTTATTACTTTTTTTACATTTGATTTATATATTTACCACTTACTTTAAAATTAATAAATTTACTATATTTTACATTAAAAATGAATTAAATAGTTGTATTAACAAAAAAAATAGAAATTTTTATAAAAAAGTAACATCCAATGCAAATTTTCAAAATTTTATTACTTTTTTTAACTTTTAATTTAAATATTTACCATTTACTTTAAAATTAATAAATTTACTATACTTAGTATTAAAAATGAATTAAATAGTTGTATTAACAAAAAAAATAGAAATTTTTATAAAAAAGTTTAACATCCACTGTAAATTTTCAAAATTTTATTACTTTTTTTTAACTTTTAATTTAAATATTTACCATTTACTTTAAAACTAATAAATTTACAATATTTTGTATTAAAAATGAATTAAATAGTTGTATTAATACAAAAAATAGAAATTTTTGGATTTTGAGATCAAAGTTTAAAATCTAAAAAAATAAAATAATCGTTTCAAATATTTGTTTAGAAAATATAGTTAAATGTTAACAATCTTTTTAAATATAAATAATTAAATTATTTATTGATAATTTGTGAAACTTTCTAAAATATTTTACAATCAAAAGACAACAAAAATATGTATTATAATTAAAATAAATAATGTAATTTCAGATTGATTATATTTTTATTTGCGACGTGTCAATGAGGATATGCAAATGCATTTTTTTTAAATATAAAATATAATAATAGAAACGGAATGTTTTGAATTCTTTAAACGATGTTTCAGACACACGTGCCGCTTTCCATGATTAATATGGATTACCTGGTCAGATTTAAAATATCAACAAATTTAAAAAAAAATATGTTGAAAGTTCAAGTTTGCATGGCATTTTGACCGGTGCACATTTCTGCACGAGAAAAACAATATTCTTGTGTCAATACAATTTATTTAAATTTATTTTCGTCTATTCATAAACTTTAATTTATTTATATAAAAAATAAACTTTAGAAAAATCTATTAAAATCCACGATTCCGTTTTGCAAAGTTTGTCATTTTATTTATTAACTCTTATTATTTAAGTTTTTCAAGTTATAATATTAATCTACGATTTCGTTTTAATCTAACTGTTTGAAATTAAATTTAAAAAATCTATAATTTCTCTATAAAAAATTAGATTTTAGCTATCTCATGTCCACGAACGAAAAAAAAATCCCATAGGTCGATAATTACGTTCCTTGGGAGCTTTTTAATAATACGAAAAAGTGAAATTCACAGCAGCGACAGCCGTGGCGAAGAATAATTCATCAGCCCCTTGTAATTGGACGATCAATCAAAATTATTTACACAGAATTTTCGAAACTGAAAACTTTTGCTTTCAGCTACCGGCCAAAAAACACACAGTAAAAAAAGGAAAACCGCATCCTTGCCGAACACCTGACGGAGTAGATGGAGCAAAAAAAAAAAGGACTATTAATCAAAAAAAAAAAAAATAAAGAAAGAAAGAAGGAAAATCTACCTCTAAATGCGTGCGGGTTTCTTCTACTTCTTTGCGAGATACAATCGCAAAATTGAAACGAGATAGGTATGGATGGAGAGGAGAAAACGACGTTGAAGATGAAAAGGAAAGTGGCGAGGAGGAGATGGAGAAGACGCGATACACACAACGCACCATGTGGGGAATATGCGTATGCCTCCATTTCTAAGCATTTCCCAGTGCACGGATATAAATTAAGGAAAAAGGAGAGAGAGAAGGAATAAAAGAAGCAAAAAAAAAAGCTAAATAATGCCGAGAGAGACCCGATTTTTCTGTTCCCACAGAAAAATCTCTTCCGCCTTCAGCGTCTCCGTTTCAGTGATTCGTAATAACTATGATTAATTGTACTATCATTAAATTTTTTTAGCAAATTTTATGAATTTTTGATTTTCGTGATGGATGATTGAAGAAAAAAAAGGGTTGAAAAGAAAGGGAGAGTCTGGTTAACCTGTCCGAAAAGGGCGGATCCCGTTACGCACCCTTCACGAAAAAATCTTCCGCATTCCTCGGGCTCCGTTCTCAATGGGTTCTTTCTCCTTTATTTTTTGTTGAGTGTGTTGTTGTTGTTCAAAGAAGCCACACGACTGGTTTATCTCATCTCCACTTGACGAAGGGAAGAAAACAACGCATATTAATAATCGTCCCCGAAAACTACGTCTTATCATCCCGTTATCTCGATTTATAGTTTTTTTTTCTTTTCCCTCCCTGTCATCATATTTTTCTGTCTCTGTATCAAAAACTAATTAGAAGTAATGGCTTCATCGCGCCGCGTAAAATATTACAGAAAATGGAATGGAAGCCTTTGTTGGAAGGAAGAGCCGAAGGAATTAGGTGGTTGGATGAAGAGAGGAAATTTAAAAAAAAAAAACAACCATGGATGTTATATAATGTGAGGCGAAGGCTGGACGTAGAAGAAGCGTTGGTATTTATAAATCTATTATACGATAGACTATCGTGGAACGAGTTTCTTCCTGGGTGAGGGACCTATTTTTATATTTTATCCCAAACTACAGTTATGTTTTACTCATACGCTACCCTTTAATCTCGAAGAACCGTTTAGAAACAACACACCGGTTTCTTTCCTCACTGAATGTATGCGTGTTTTGTTGTTGTTCAGCTTCGATTCTTTTCCTTCTCACTCCGTCTTAACTACGTCTTGCTTCTATCAAACATACCTTTTATCAACGCATTCTCTCGCCCCCTTCGCCTACGTGAATATATAACTAACTATCTGCTTCGAAAATGTTTGATGATTTTTTTCATTCTTCATTATTTCTTCTGTAATGGGGTTCGTTTAGCGCTTCGGTGAGGTTCCATGAAAGGACACCACGCTAAGTGATTGTTTGGAAAGGATTTATTTTATGTGTATACTGTTACTTCTTTAAACATATCCATTCACTAATTAGAACTGTACCTATTTCAACTTCATCCTCACATAACTACCTAAAATCTTAATATTAAAGACATAAACTATACTTAAATCACAAATCTACTCTTAAACTTGACTCATCTATATAAAAAAGCTATTTTTGCTTACAAGAATAATTCAAATTTTTTTTGATTCAATCATCAATTTTACATAACTAAATCAAAAATAGTTACATAAATTCTAAAATATTGCTTACTTATAAGTTTTTTTCTTCATTTTCCATTACATGTTCCAACGTCGATGAATTATTGTAAATACTTTTTTTTTGTGTGAATATATATTTATGCGTCCCATCTCTGAATTCGTTTTTTTTTTCTTCTTCTCTTGTTTGTTCTTTGTTCCCAATTTACCTTTGTGTGTCATTTTTGGGCATGTTTCTTTGCTTGTGACCGCGCGCGGAGGGATGCGAAAGAGATGGAAGCGGATCGATGCTGCTGAATGCGATGGAGATGGAGGAGAGTAGTCCTACTCTTCTCGGCTCCAGTAGACAATTGATTGGCATTTGAATTTGGCAAATATAGTAAGAGGCTAAGACCATTTATAGGTCTTCAGGAGCTGCGTGTGTGTCTAAATAGGAGATGGAAGAAGGGAGAGTAATATAAGAGGAGAAGAAAAAGAAAAGTAAAGAAGTGAAACCAAACCAAATCCCGTCAACGGAGACGACGACGACAATCCCAAACACGTCCAGATCTCACAC
Organism: Nicrophorus investigator; assembly: GCA_963457615.1. NCBI lineage: Eukaryota > Metazoa > Arthropoda > Insecta > Coleoptera > Silphidae > Nicrophorus > Nicrophorus investigator. The sequence goes on from OY735144.1 coordinate 2,507,800, forward strand.
ACGTACGTGCGAGCCATACCACCGCAATTCCTCTTTAATTTATTTCATCCCATTCCGCAATTGCAATCTCCTCAAACGAGAACAAATTTAACATACCTACAACTTGTATAGAGAGCCACGACACAATTTATTCCTTTTGGAATTCACAAACATTTTAGAATTTTCAAATTTCTACAACTTAGTTTAATACTTCAATAAAACCAAAATACTTCTTTCTTTTAGGACAAATTTTGTATAAGAAACAGTTCTTTAACCACAACACAATTTCATCAATATTAAACCTTAATAATCATTCAAAAAAACCTATTGGAATTTTCAAATTTCTACAACTTAGTTTAATCAAAACTTAACAAATTTAAGCTTTAATAAAACCAAAATACTTCTTTCTTTTAGGACAAATTTTGTATAAGAAACAGTTCTTTAACCACAACACAATTTCATCAATATAAAAACTTAATAATCATTAAAAAAAAACCTATTGAAAATTTGAAATTTCTACAACTTAGTTTAATCTAAACTTAACAAATTTAAACTATAATAAATCCAAAATACTTCTTTCTTTTAGGACAAAATTTGTATAAGAAAAAGTTCTTTAAAAACTATTTTTTTTTTTGAAATATTAACAAACGAGAACAAATTTAACATACCTACAATTTATATAACTACAACATAATTTATAATTTTAATTTTATTGATTTTTATACTTCTTAAAATTTACAAACATTTTAAAACCAATTTCATCAATATAAAAACTTAATAATCATTCAAAAAAACCTATTGGAAATTTGAAATTTCTACAACTTAGTTTAATTTAAACTTAATAAATTTAAGCTTTAATAAATCCAAAATACTTCTTTCTTTTAGGACAAAATTTGTATAAGAAAAAGTTCTTTAAAAACTAATTTTTTTTTGAAATATTAACAAACGAGAACAAATTTAACATACCTACAATTTATATAAAAACAACATAATTTATAATTTTAATTTTCTTGATTTTTATACTTCTTAAAATTTACAAACATTTTAAAACCAATTTCATCAATATAAAAACTTAATAATCATTCAAAAAAACCTATTGGAAATTTGAAATTTCTACAACTTAGTTTAGTTTAAACTTAACAAATTTAAGCATTAATAAAGCCAAAATACTTATTTCTTTTAGGACAAATTTTGTATAAAAAAAAGTTCTTTAAAAACTAATATTAACAACAGATTTATATTTGAATTACTTTTTCTCTTCAAACGAAAATAAATTTAATATATCTACATTTTTTATAGCCACAATATAATTTCATTGATTTTTATATTTTTAAAAATTCACAAACATTTTAAAACCAATATAAAAGCTTATTAATCATTCAAAAAAAAACCTATTGGAATTTTCAAATTTCTACAACGGAGTCAAAATCAAAAAAAATAAACTTTAATAAAACCAAAACACTTCTTTCTTTTAGGACAAATTTTGTATAAGAAAAAGTTATTCAAAAATTGATTTTTTTATTGAAATATTAGCAACATTTTATTTAGGACAAAATTATATTTTTTAAATTAATTAATTTTAAATACCTTCAAAACCTTGAATATTTTTTTAACTAAAAAAAATATTTATAATATATTTCAAATCTATATACAAAGATTACATAAATAATAATGTATATTTTACTTGCAATTTTAAATTTAAAAATTTGTGTTATTACATAATGCTTATAGTTTATGTAACTAAAGAATGAGTAATTGTGAGGAAAACTTCTTTAGAATTTTGGGTAATACTAGCAAAATATATACCATTTGTAAAGGTATAGATAACATAATCCTAGGTAAATACTTTCATTGTTACATAACACCACTAGGATTAGATTATAGACGATTTACAAGAATATATTTTTATTTACAGATTTATTTTTTGATAATACAATACTTTAAATTTAAATAGAAGAAAATTAGCAGAAGAAAATAAAATAAATATATTTAACAATTAATGCATGTATTTTCTTGTGATTATATAAGTTTGTATATATTTTTTGTTTGTTGGTATTCAATTGTGGGCTTGAGAATTTAACGAGGCTTTCGTCAAGAGAGCACACGGCTTGTAGCTAGCTACTAGCTAGATGAATTCTCGGAACCGAAAGATTTTCGTGGGTTCGATTCAATTACATTACCGGGAGACACACACACATCGGTGAGCCCTCAAGGCCACGACTTAAATTAGAAGTATAAAATGAAATAAAATAGAAGAGAATCCATTCTATATTTTTTCTTGATATTCTGATACTAATTACCCTCTCTTCATATCCAATTAAACATTAATTATAATCACTTTTATTTAATTTCACTAAAACTACAATTAAACCAATGATTAGTTAAAGTGGAGACTGACAGATTTTTCTTTTTAATATTAGTGCATTATTCAAATTAGTTTGTCTCATTATTTTCTTCTTCTTGATATTTTTATTATAGTAATTTCAATGCAATTCACATTTTTTAATTAATTTTCTTATTGTTTATTTAAATTATTATATTTTCTTTAATTATTAAAGTCTACAAACATGAACTAATCTTTTATGTAATTTCCAATAGTTTTAATTCATTTTTGCTTTGAAGTTTATTATTTATTCAAAATTCTTTAGTTTTAATAATTGTTCTAATTTTGATACTTTTAAAATTTATTTTCCATCAATCCATAAATCGTTAAAAATGTCTTAATATTTGTTGAAATATTCTTTCTTTCAGTCTGAAATTAATGGTTGAATCTAATAATTGGGCTTCGAGAGGTAATCTTTCCACGAATCCATTGAGATCGTGTGAGACAGATGCAGAAGAATGAAAACCGCACCGATTATTATATCCTGCCACGTCCAATGGAAAGAAGGAAATTCGGGTTTTCGAGCAATATGAGCGAAATTAATAGGTTATATTGCGTTGATGATGGTCCGGTCCGGCCTGCACCACCCGGGGTTACCATAAAAATCCGCCAGATTCCGTCGAAAAAAGGCGTTTTATTGGGCCGTGATTCAAGCCCAAAGGAATTTCCTGATTCATTTTTTATTTTTATTTTGTAAACTTATTTATGACTCTATAGGTTTACCACAACTAAAACTATCATCTTTCACCCAAAATTTATTTAATCTAACAAATTTGACTCAATTCTTAAGAAAAATTAAATTTTTAAAAAATATTTCTAATCAATGGACTTTGACTCATAATATTTCATGTGACTCAATGAAACAAAAATAAACAAAATCTAATTTCTATAAGATTTTATGAATATGACTCATAAGAAACCAAAAATTTCAAGTTTTCTAATCTTATGACAAAAAAAAAATTTTAAACAATGAAAATTCAAGAATGACTCATATGATGCAATATAAAAAATGTTTAATAAACTACTATTAATGTGATTTTAGTGTAAAAACTGAAAATACAACGATTTAAACGATTTTTTGCATGGAGATATCAACGACCGATAGACGAGAAACCCGATTTTAATTCATAACTTGTTATCAATTTTGATTTTTTTTTTCAAGAAAATTATTTATTTGTAAGGAGAAAAAGAAGTTAAAAAGATAATAGAGAAAGAAATACTGAAACCAAAAGGGAAAAAGTAAACCTAATCTCACATGAAAATTTCTACGAAACGCAATTGAAACTTAAATTGTTTCGTTAACCCCTTCGTGGTTTCTTCGGTTTAAAGCATTATCCGAAGCAAGTTTTAATGTCTGTGACTATTCCCAACATTCCACGAAACAAATAACTATATAATATTTATCACTCTAATTTTAATAGTTTTAGATTTGAAATTTTCAGTATATTTTTTTGTTGTTAAATTGTGTGTAAATAAGTATTTTTATAATATTATATATTAATTAGATAGGTTTTAATGCATTTGAGAAAAAAGCAGTTGCTAATTTCTTTGAATATTTCCAATTACATAATTATTATCATTTTGTAAACGTTTCTTGGCTGGATACGTTTTGAAAACTGGTTACGTCCCTGTCCACAGACACAAAACAGAGATGAAGAAGACACAAGAGAAGAAGAAAAAAAAACAAACACGAAGAAGAGGAACATAACAACTAGTAGGAAAAACGACAGGATATTAACTAGTTGAGGAGGAAAGAATCGGTGAAAATAAATAAATAAATAAATAAAAAAGAAGTTGTAGAGGACGAAAACAAAAATAAGAGTGAGTCAAAGTGTGTGAGAGATAGAACGAAGAAAACCCGGTCGAGACTCGTCGTAAAACAATAATTTTACTTTTTTATCCTACTCCTTCTTCCCCATCACCTTCGGGCCCGGTCTTCTCTCATCTTCCTCATCCTCATCTCATCTCGACGCGGCGTTAGAAAACGAAACTTATTTATATACAGAGATGTGAATGAAAGTAAATCTTCCACGACCACGAAAATCGGTCTTCCTTTAAATTATTTTCCTTTCATTTTTCTCTTAAATACAAATTTGTAATTCGGCAACCGGAATTCCATTATAATTAGCTTATTTTACGCTCAATTACGTTATTTGCATTAATCCCGCGAAGATTCCTGCACTTAAACCGCGCAGTTTATCGCTTTTATTTGCATTACACATTTTATTTAAGGTGTCGGATTATCAGAAATTATCTTTTTTCACGCATTACGTAAATCCAATTCAATTAAACTAGCAATAAATGCTCAATTATTCAAAGAAATTTCTACAAATTTTTATTCGAAATTTGTATAAATTTATTTATTACATATTTTTAATATATTTTCTATTATTACGCATCTTATATAATACAAATTATTAATAATTAAAAAGATATAATTATTTTTAGAAAAAAAATTTTTTTTTTGAATTATTAAAATTTTCTCAAAAAAAATTAAAACTATTAAATTTCAAACATTTTATTATTATATAAGAAATTATCTTCTAATGCGGTCATTTTAATATTATTATGATAATTGTTAAATATTATTATTAATAATTGAGAAAAAAAATATTTGTTAAAAAAATGTTAATTATTTTTCAAAAACTTTGATACTTTTTTTAATATTTTATGATTACATAAGAAGCGGTTCTCTATTACGCATATTTTGATCATAATCATTAATTATTATGTAATGAAAATTAAATTATTGAATTTTTTAATATTGTTAAGTATTAGCGTTTTTCTTTTAACTAAGGGTGGTTTTTTGTCTTTAAAACTTTGATATGGGATGAGGCAACATTGTATTAAGAATATCGATGGAAGCGGTAGTCGTTGTTTGGGACCTGTATGTAAATAACTGAACTTACGTATTTAGTTTTTGGGTGGCTCAAGAAACCCTGCGTTGTTACCAGATAAGATTGGAGGAGGAGGAGGATGTTGATGATGATGACGATGATGATGAGAGTTAGAGGAGGACGGTGATATTGCGTTTGGTGAGAAGCGAAGAAGGAGAGGAAAAAAGATGTTGAAGAAAAAAAGGACGAGGAAGAAGGAAAAAATAAACGCACTCAGATATACGCGCGGTGCGCGGCCGGTGTTTTACCAGGTTGTTGACCTGGCCCAGGTTGTTTCACGTTATGCCCTTATACTTCTAAGGGATTCTTTCGGCGCGAGGAATGTGAAAGAAAAAGAAGAAAAAGGAGTAGAAGAACACAGTTTCCATCCTTCTCCTTCCTACACTCTTTTCCTTCCATCCTTCGCTCTTATCTAACCACCGAATCACTTGGCTTTTATTGCGCTCCGCGTTAATGAATATCTTTTTTTGACGCCCGAAAGGAACCCTTCATAATAGGAAGATCATCATCATTGAATCGAGATTTATTTCTTCGAAACTCCCACGCAAATGGAATAACAAGGAAAAAGTAAATACATGAAAAAAGGTGTCATTTACTCCTTTCATCTTGGTCCAGGTCAGTCCTCCTTCTCTTCGCACTCCAAAGAAACACAAGATTAACTCATCACCTCCAAACAATACAAACATTATAACGATCCGGCAATTACCAAAAAAAATTATGATAAATCTTATCACTTAATTAATTTTTGTGGAAATCACAGCTTGCAGACCACCCAAACGCAAATTGTTAATTAATTACGAAACTAAAGATTTCCACTTTAACTTTATTTTTAATCCATTTTCACATAATAATAAATTTCATAATTATGAAACGTACAATATTTACAATTCAATTTATTGCTTTTTTTCTTAAATTAATTTTCCAAGATTTTTCACACTTATTCAAATTTCCACGTATTTTTTTTCACTTATTCTATTTTAATTGTGTTTGCGCTTTTAGCTCTAGCGGTTTAGCATTTGGAAATTTCAGCGGATCCCCGATCCAGGCAAAATCTCTCAATCGCACGAAAAATACTTTATTTATAGAATTTCAAGATCACGTAATTCAGTCGATCGAACCTGGCAACAGCCAACAATAAATCGATCATTTCCAGACTTATTTATATTTATTGAATAATTTTTTCTTCACTTTTTAATACACAAAACTTTGCAAAAATGTTATTTATTTCAAATTTATTAACTACAATTTTAATTTCAATAATATTCAAGGAAATAAGTTAAATTTTCACAAATTTTTATAACTGAAAAAATAACTTGTATCTTTCAGTATTTACTCTTATTTCAGTTTTATTAATGTAATAATTAATAATAATATTGATTTATTTTACCAATAATACATTTTCAATATTTTCTATTTAATAATAAATTTTTAAAAAATTAAATTTTTTTTTATTAAAATTTTAAACTGCAAAAATTTTCATTAAAAATTTATTTACATATATTTTAAATGAAAAATAATTTATTTGGTTTTTAAAAATTTTAATATTAATTAGGAAATAAATCTGTTTTAAAAAAAAGTTAATAGAACACGTCTTGTCATTAAATGACATTTGCAACTAATCTGCGGTTAAAAACTTGTTAAATGCACACTTATTTCCACTGAATAAGTTTCCATAAATTTGCATAACGCTACATAATAGCATTAAGATTATTTTTAAGCGGAAAAACGCGATCATAAAAGGAAATCCATTTAAATTCTTCGAGAAAATAAATCACACGAGTTTCTCAAAATTAAAATTATTTTTATTTGTTTACATACACATTCAGTTGAAACGGAAAATTCAATTGAAAATCCGCTTAGAAACATAACATTTTTTAAGCGGAAAATGAAAATTTATTTTAATTTTTCGTGAAAAAAAAAATATTTGAATAATCGTGAATTTATGTAAAGTTAATAAATTAATTATTTAATTACATTTTTAGTTTAAGTTAATTAAGTTGTTATGTAAATTCGAGATTTACTTCGAATTGAATTGTACTTTGGCGAATTCCGAAAAGGAAAAATAAGTTGAGGAAGAAAAAAAAAGGAATGCATGGCCGAACTTCTTTCTCCCAGGTATCATCACTAAAATGAGTGAGAGAGAGACCGCAGAGTTCCTTGACTCACCTTGTATTTCGCTATTCGCAAGATTTAAGCATCAATGAACTTCTGAACTTCTCACTCGCCAAACCCATTCATGACGATGCTCTTCTCGTACCATTTTTTTGACTTCATCTTCAAACTGAAATAATTCAAAATTGAATCAATTTCCAATCTCGAAGAAAGAATGAAAAATTTAAAAGAAAATCAACAAAAAATGTATATTAGTTAATAAATGTAAGTTATGATTTTATTACGTTTTTTTTTTATTGAAATGAAAGTTGCAAATAATTCAATTTATGAATTCCATATCTTCGTGTGTTGTTATTTATTCAAGAAATGCAACATTCATAAATCATAAAAAAAAGGAGCTATTAAATTTAAATTGAATGAAAGAGAAAGAAAAATTGCGAAATTATATATTATTATGTAAATACATTACCATTTTCCTGCAATAAGATAATACTTATTTCATTTTATTAATAATTACAAATCATTGTTAAATTATATTCATTATTTATGAAAATATTAAAAATTTTCTCAATTTTTTTTGTTAATCTCAAATGATAAATAATTAAATTATTTTGGAAATAATGCAATTTTTTTACAACTTATTTTATTACAAAATTATAATTTTTAGATTTTTAAATTTTGGTGAATTATTACAAAAAAATAGTAGATTTTATTGATAAATGCAAATCATTGTTAAATTAAATTAATTATTTATGCAAATATTACAAATTTTCTCTATTTTTTCTTATTAATAATTTCATTCTTAACTTATATTCATTATTTATGAAAATATTACAAATTTTCTCCAATTTTTTTGTTAATCTCAAATAATTAGTAATTTTGATTAATAATTTAAAATCATTATTAAATTATTTATGGCAAAAATGCATTTATTTTATTACAAAATTACAATTTTTAGATTTTCAAATTTTTGTCATAAAAAAATAGTACAATTTATTAATAAATGTAAATTATTGTTACTAATATTTATTTAATGATTATTAAATTATATAAAAAAATCTACAAATTATATGATTATTCAGCTATATTTTTCTGTTGGTTGCGTGCACACAAACGAAACCCAAGCATAATTTTTAATTACATTCCTTTGGCGTGTAATAATTAATGGCTCTAAAAAAAATAATAATTAAAGATTATTTTTATGTACGTTCAATTTTTCGTACACTGCACAGCGCATAAAATACAGAGAAAAAAATATTAAATGAATAAATTTAAATAGTTTTTTTTTAAAATTTTAATTGAAAATAAATAATAAGTTTGTATTGTTCTAACTTGAATTATTTATTGAGTTGAAAATAATGAAATAATTAAATTTTTTAGTAAATATTAAGTGTAGTAATTTATTTTATTTTCAGTTCTTCGCACTTTGTACTTTTATACGCATACACATAATCTTCAGGTTGAACTGAGAACGTGATCTTTTTCATAAGTGCCTTTTCACGCATTGCAACGACGAAAATGAAAATAAAAGACGAAAAAAGTCTGTGAGTGAAGAATCGACCAAAAAAAAAAAAAAATGAATGAAAGAAAGAGCGAGCGTAATCATACACATTATCGATTATTCCTGAATGTGTCCATAAGCAATCAGTAACGAGCAACGAAGGTGTTAATTAAATTCCTCAAAACTTATCGCCGCTCACACACTCACTCGCACGCATAATCCACGAAACCTGTTGTAACCAAAACTCGTCGTATCTACGAGTCCATTAAATCATTTCAATATAAAATTGATTTAAAAACGATTTTTCCTCTTTAATTACTTCAGCTTCTATTGTCTTCCATTGTCCTTAATAATTATAATTGATATACATTTTTTTTTTGTATTTTAGAAAAAAATTGTGTTTTTTTTTTATATGATTCGGATAATGCAAGAAGTGTAATGATATGTTATTTAATTTTAAATAGATCGAGGTGAACGAACCTGCAGTTCGTTTGGAGGAGGCGCGGAGGTATGGCTAAAATATTAAATTTTTTGAATCGAAAAGAGAAGAATGAAAAAAAAAAGAAGAAACGACAGAGTGGAAGAGGGACGGTTGCATCGGATGTTCGGGTGCGTCGGACGAGGACGGAATGAAAACGTTGACTGACTCCTCTCCTCGCATTAACATATAGAGCCAAATGACGTCCACCGAATTTCGTGTGTATGCGTGCATGTATGGATTAATGTGTGTTGGTGGTGTGCGTCGGCCTCCCAAAGTACGTTGCTCTCTCTCCAAGACGTGCAAATAAATATTACCTAACCTACCCCAATCGACTTTACGTTTGCGATTTTTATATATGATATCATTTCAGTTTCGTGACTCCTTCTTCACCTTCAACAAAAACCATCCAACTTAGAAGAATTCATCTACGAAACACAGCAGTTTAATTCTATTGAATTTTTCTTTCATACAATATTATGCAATTTTTTTATACTAATTTCAGTTTGTCTCATCTCTCAACAAAATTAATAATAACTTTACGTTTGCGATTTTTATATATGATATCATTTCAGTTTCGTGACTCCTTCTTCACCTTCAACAAAAACCATCCAAATTGGAAGAATTCATCTACGAAACACAGCAGTTTAATTCTATTGAATTTTTCTTTCTTACAATATTATGCAATTTTTTTATATTAATTTCAGTTCGTCTCTTCTCTTAACAAAATTAGTAGCTGCAATCACTTTACTAAATCTTTATTATTTTTTTGAAAAACCCACAAAAATATAAACAAATATTCATCTACAAAATTTAAAAAAATTAAATTATTTGTATTTTATGCAGTTTTTATATTAATTTCAGTTTGTCCTTTCGGATTAATGGAGTTTTCTTTATAACTTATATAAATCCATTCATCCATTTTTTTTTAAACCTACAAAAATACTAATAATTGTTTTTTTATACTAATTTTAGTTTGTTTTTTTCTTTCAATTAAATTAATAATTAGTAGCTGTAATCACTTTAGTAAATCTTCATTATTTTTTTGAAAAACCTCAAAAAATATAAGCAGATTCATCTATAAATTCGAACTAATCTAGTTTTTCTTTCTTACAATATTACGCAATTTTTTATACTAATTTCAGTTTGTCTCTTCTCTCAATGAAATTAATAATCAGTAGGTGTAATTGCTGAAGATCACTTTAGTAAATCTTCAATATTAAAAAAAGAAACAAAAAAATAAGCAAAGATTCATCTATAAATTCGAATTAATTGAAGTTTTCTTTCTTACAATATTATGCAAATTTTTTATACTAATTTCAGTTTATCTCTTCTCTCAATAAAATTAGTAGCTGTAATCACTTTAGTAAATCTTTATTATTTTATTGAAAAAACCCACAAAAATATAAACAAATATTCATCTATAAATTCGAAGTAATCAAGTTTTTCTCTCTTACAATATTATGCAATTTTTTATACTAATTTCAGTTTGTCTTTTTTTTTCAACGAAATTAATAATCAGCAGCTGTAATCACTTTAGTAAATCTTCATTATCTTTTTAAAAAATCCTCCAAAAATATAATCAAAGATTCATCTATAAATTCGAACTAATCTAGTTTTTTTTTCTTTTAATATTACTCAATTTTTACACTAATTTCAGTTTGTCTCTTCTCTTAACAAAATTAGTAGCTGTTATCACTTTAGTAAATTTTCATTATTTTTTCGAAAAACCTCCAAAACTATAAGCAAAGATTCATCTATAAATTCGGATTAATCGAGTTTTTCTTTCTTACAATATTATCCACTTTTTTATAATAATTTCAGTTTGTCTTTTCTTTCAACAAGCATAATAATTAGTAGCTGTAATCACTTTAGTAAATCTTCATTATTTTTTGAAAAACTTCCAAAAATATAAGCAAATATTCGGACTAATCGACTTATTCTTTCTTTTAATATTACGCATTTTTTTATACTAGTTTCAGTTTGTCTTTTCTTTCAAAAAAATTAATAATTAGTAGTTGTAATTACTTTAGTAAATCTTCATTATTTTTTTAAAAATCCACAAAATTATAAGCAAATATTCATCTAGAAAATTATAGGAATTTAAATTAATTGTATTTTATGCAAATATTTTTATATTAATTTCAGTTTGTATTTTTTCTCTTAATAAAACCAATAATTATTAGTATAAATCTGTAATTTAAATGAATTAGAGATTTTTAACATGATTTTCGGACTAATATAGTTTTTTTTATTACTTATGTAAATCTTCATCTATTTCTTGGAAAACCTACAAAAATTTCTCAAAAATCAATAATTAATAGTATAAATAAGTAATTTAAATCAATTATAAATTTGTTGTATCATTTTTTAGATTAATTGTATTATTTTTGTTTTATACAATTTTATACAATTTTTAGCACTTCCAAATTTTTATATTTTTATTTCTTCTTTTCTAAAAAAAACAATAATTAAAAGTCAATTTAAATCAATTAAATTTCAAATTAATAGAATTAATTGTATTTTCTTTGATTAAATGATTTTTGTACAATTAAAGTTTTTTTTTGTTACAAATTTCAACGTTTGCAAATTTTTATATTTTCTTCATTTCTAGCAAAACCAACTATTAAAAGTCAATTAAACTCTTAAATCAAGTAAATTTCACATCATATTTTCTTCAAATTAATCTTTGATATCAATTTTTGTAATTTTTATATTAATTTCTGTTCATCTTTTCTTAACAAAACCAATAATTAGATTTAAGCGTCTTTAAGTAATTTAAATCTATTATACATTTATTTCATAATCTTCGACTAATATAGTTTTTTTTAATAAATTTAATTTTTTTATATTTCACTTTTAAGACTTTTAATTCGTTTTTTTTTTTCAATTTTCAATTCAATATAATATTAAAATCTCATGCAATTTTTTACGTTTGTTAATTTTCAATCAATTTTACAAAACCAGCAATATTAATAAAATAAATGTAATTCAAAGTAATTTATAATCCAAAATTATAAAATCGTCTTAAATAATAGGTTTTTTGTAAAAATTATATTAATTATAAAACAAAATTACTCACATTTTCGGACTAATTGAGTTTTTTTTTTAAAGAATTTTCTAATTTTATGCAATGCTTCTGGACTTGCTATGTACTTAACCTTGTTGCGAGTTTGGCGGAATGATAAATGGTTATTGAATAATAATAAATCTGTTCGGTTTGTTTTGTCTATGTTCCACCTTTTTTTATATTTGTTTTTACTTGCGATAAAATATTTGATTTATTTTATAACCAAATGTTAAATAAATTTAATGATTTAATAAATTTAATTTATAATTTGAGAAACTTATAAAATATAATTTCAAAATTTTAGAAATAATTTTTTTTTTTTTTTAAATCCAATTATTTTTAATTAAATTGAAGTAATTTTTAGGCTAATTCTAATAAAAATAGATGTATTATTATTATTATGATATTAAAATATTTTCATTAAAAAATAAGTAACGATTATTAATAAGGTGTCGTTCTGCAATAAATCATTATTAATTAGTTTTTTGTTCCTAATCGAAAATCTATAGTTGAAATTTATTGATCAATCTGTATTATGCAACATCCATAATACACTAGCTGCGTGTTACATAATTCATGTATCTATCATTATTATTATTATTATTATGAGCGAAGGAACGAGACAGAGAAGAGAGAAGCAATGAACGAAAACGCGAAAAATCAAAGTTTTGTGGGCGTCGAGACCTCGGTCAATAGCCTACTGGTTGTCTTCGAATCTCTTTGTGGCGAATCCTCCTATCAACTTTGCGGATCGAGCCCGAATATTTCCATCGCTAATTTTAGAGTTAGTTTACGATTTACATAAATCGGCATACACTTATAGAAACAAATAAATTCAAAACTTTTTTATATTTATATGCGATCATTAAATCCCATCAGCTGACGAAGCGAAGAGTGGATTAGACGTGTAGACACACAGAAAGGAACAAGAGGAGAGATAAAAAAAAACAACACGAGACAATCGACGTTCTACAAGACTGCTATTCTATTTTCGGCGATGGAGTAATAAAAACTTATAATAAAAGTGTACGAAGGATGGACTTGTAGTCTTTAAAATTTAGTAAATTTTTCGGTTTCTTCAAAGAAATATATGGAATTTGTATAATAAATCTATTACAATTTAGTATTAGACTTTGATTTTAATGAAAAAATATTAACAATATGGAATTAAAACTTCTTAAAATCGAAATTTTCATTTCATTATTCAGAAATAAATACAATTTTATGTGCAATTTCTTTATAACTTAAAATATAATTTAATGGTCTTCTTGCTAAAATCTCTGAAATTAAATTAAGAAAATATTGAAATTAATTATATTTTTATAAAAATAATTTATGAGATTTATAGATTGAATAAAATGTTTAAAATATTTGATTTTGAGGATTATTTAAAAAAATTGAAAGTTTTTGAGTAAAAAACCTATTGTTTAATTAAAATTGTCAATATTTTGTTGTTTTCTTAAAAAAATGTAAAAATTATAAATTTACAAATTATTTAATTATGAAAAATTTTCAATAATTTATAAAATATTAATAAGATGAAAATTTATTATAGATTATTTACAAAAATTGAGTTTTTCTATTAAAAAAATCTGTTATTTAATTAAATTTTTCAATATTTTGTTGTTTTCTTAAAAAAATGTAAAGTTTTAGTTATAAGAAGTCAAAAGTTTAAAAGAAAAAAATATTTATTTAATATTTTAATATTAATTTTTTACTAATAATACCTAGAAATTTCTATAATTTTCAAAATTGATTTTATTATTTTCTTTATAAAATTTGTAATTATTAAATTATGAAAAATTTGCTTTTGATCTGAAATAATTCATGTTTCAAAATAGTTAAAATAATATAAATATTCAATAATTTACAAAATATTAATTGAAATAAGATAAAAATTAATTATAAATTATTTACAAAAATTGAAAGTTTTTCTATAAAAAAATCTGTTATTTAATTAAATTTTTCAATATTTTGTAGTTTTCTTAAAAAAAAATGTAAAGTTTTAATTAAAACATGAAAAATTTTACCGATTTACTTATAAGATGTTGAAAAATTTGCTTTTGATTTGAAATAATTCATGTTTTAAAAATTGATATAAAATACTTAAAAAAAAAATACAAATATTCAATAATTATAATACAATAAAATATAAAAGTTTCATCATATTTTTATTAAATAAATTAATTTTAATAAAGTAAAAAGTTGATTTTTTTATAGTTGAAATTGTATGATATAATTTACGAGAATTCAATTGTGTCCAGCAGTATAAATGCGTTTATTCGTGGTTGAATAAGAGAATGAATGAATGAATAGACAGTGTGTGTTTTGTTGCAGTTGAAAAACGCATTATTCTTAATAGAAACGGAAGCTGAAATAAATGCAGGATCATTAGCAATGAAAACAAGATTTATAGAATCTCCAGTTTCTCGTTTTTCTTATATATATATATATGTTTGTGTGTGTGTATATAATAGATATACGAAGTGCAATTTCCGTAATTACGTTTTGGCTATTAATTTACTTCCTTTCTGCGCGTTCAATTCTGTTTGTTTCTGGATTGGATTGGATTTATCCATTGATTACGAAAGAATATGTAATAATAAATGAAAAATTTAAATGAAGAAAAAATCCATTGCGTTCGTCTAAGGATGCGTGCAATTTGTTGTCCATTATGATTAGTAGACTCGATCGTTACGTAATGTTGGATACGCACGGTTTTGGACCGTTGCACTGCACTCTATGTAACCGGTAGAGAGGCTGTCGCCGCCGCAGCACCAGCCACAGCAGCAGCAGCAGCTCGCTTATTAGAATGTGATTAATTCCTTTAATTCTGGCCTCCATCCATACTTTTCTCTCTCTCTCTCTGAATTCATCTGCGTTGCACACGCATCTCGTGACTGTCGTGCGCATTCTCCAAGGGCTTACATAACAATCGTCTCGTCGGCAAAACCGGCTAATTTACGATGTGTGTGAGCATCGGTTGGATGATGCGTGTGCGCTTCATCTCTACTTCTATCCATTCACTCTCATCCATTCCAAATGTATATTCCATTAAATGCGCGATTTGTTCCGCTGGATTTCACTCCCGATGGACTACCACATCTCATCCGTCATTTTAACACTACTTCAAGAAAGGAAAAAAACCGCATCGATTACATACGACAACAAATTTGGATAGAATAACAACAAACTTTCGTTTTTCTATTCATCCACGTCTACCAAATCACACGATTACCGGAGGCGAAGTTTTCAGGAAGTAATCTTCGATATTTTCAATGTCAAATCATTTAACAATAATTTATTAATTAATTTCGTAATTATTTGATTGATCAAAAGTAATTGTGTCTTCACGTTTCATTTAATTACTACATAACTATATATGATAATATTATTAACAAACACAAAAATTAAAGAAGAAATTTAGAGTTTTCTAATAACATTATACAAAATTTTATAACATTTACCATTTTTCTATAATCAATTATCAAATTTTTGTCAAAATATTAAATATTGAAAATGTTGCGTCTTTAAGCTTTATTTATTATAATTACTCGATAATTCAACATTCTAAGTTCATTAACAAATATGAAATATAAAGAAGACATTTATATCTTTTTAATGAACTTATCTGTAATTTTATAACATTTACCATTTTTCTATAATCAATTATTAAATTTTTATAAAAATATGAAATATTGAAAATCTTGCGGGTTTAATTTTTTTAAATTTAATTACTTGATAATCCCACATTCTAAATTCATTAAGAAATATGAAATATAAAGAAGAAATTTATATCTTTTTAATGCACTTACCTGTAATTTTATAATATTTATAATTTTCCTATAATCAATTTATTTGTTAAAATTTAATTTTAAAAAATGTGTGTCTACGTTTTATTTAATTACTACATAACTATATATGATAATATTATTAACAAAAATGAAAATTAAAGAAAAAATTTAGAGTTTTCTAATAACATTATACAAAATTTTATAGCATTTACCATTTTTCTATAATCAATTATCAAATTTGTGTAAAAATATGAAATTTTGAAAATATTGCGTTTTTATTTTTTTTTAAATTTAATTACTCGATAACCCCACATTCTAAATTCATTAAGAAATATGAAATATAAAGAAGAAATTTATATATTTTTAATGAACTTATCTGTAATTTTATAATATTTATAATTTTTCTATAATCAATTTATGTGTAAAAATTAAATATTGAAAAATTTACTTCTTCACGTTTTATTTAATTACTCGATAACTATAGATAATAATTCGATCAACAAAAATGAAAATTAAAGAAGAAACTTATATCTTCCTAATAACATTATATGTAATTTTATAACATTTACCATTTTTCTATAATCAATTATAAAATTTGTAAATATTGAAAATGTTTCGTGTCTAAGATTTTTTTTTTAATTACTCGATTATCTTTCATGCTAATTTCATTAACAAATATAAAAATTAAATAAGAATATTATATAATTCCTATAAACTTAATCATAATTTTATAGTATTTACAATTTTCTTAAAATTAATTTTCGAAATTGCGTAAAATTATAATCAAATATTGAAAATTTAATTTCTTCAAATTTTATATAATTACTCGATATCAATTAGATAATCAAATTTGTAAATTAAAAAAGAAATTTATACTTTTCCAATGAATTTAATAGTAATTTTATACTATTTACCAATTAATTAAAAAAAAATTACCAATAAAACTGACGAGTCTTCACGTTTTATTTAATTACTCGTTAACTACAAAAGTTAATTTAATGAACAAAAATGAAAATTAAACACAAAACTATACTCTTTCTAATAAGTCTATCATCAGATTTAAATTATTTATATTTTTTTAGTTATGAAAATTCAAATTAAAAACGTTTTTATTTTAATTACAACAATTTTATTTTGTTAATTTCTTAAAAAATATATGATAATTTAATATATTTAATTATAAAATATAAGATTTATCAATTTTTATATAAGATTTATGATTTTTTCGTTACATAATAATTTTGCTTTATTTAAATATGTTTTTTTATGAAACTGAAGATTTATTTTGTATATAAAATCGAGCATATGTTGTATGTAATTCCACTGATTTTTATTTTCTTATTAATATTATTAATAATTCATATTTTTTCTCATTCATTTGATGTGTGTTATTGGGAAACGGAAACCCACTGCATCGCATTTGAATTCGAACGTAAACACGAATTGCGTCGATTTTTTCTTTAGTAAATAATCTTTTTCACACAATGAATGAATGAAAATCGTAAGGACTGTTTGACTCATACTCCTCTACTTATAGATCGCCCACCCGGTTTGCAAATTTTTTTCTTCATCTCAATTTTCATGGGAAAAAAAATTATATTGATATAATTTTCGAGGACGAAAACCTGCGAGCTGCGATGAAGAATATTGCTCAAGTCCGAGGCCAAATTTAGTAGTGTCCATGTGGAAACAGGATATTCCTCTCGAGATGAGTCCACGAGATGAAAAGAGTGACCATAAAAAGAGCGGTTATTGTTCTAGTTGCATGCCTCTCTCATCATACACTCTTTCTTCCTCGTTTGCAGTAGTCGCAGTTTGCGCAAACACACGTACTTGTACACAAATACGAGAAGAAGATGATGATGACTGCGAGGATGATGACCATGATGGAGAAGATGATTGGCTTCGGTTCTCTCTGCACTCGGTCGGGTCTCTCTCGTCTTATCTGCACTCCCACAGATGTTCGACTTAATAGGGCATAAAAAGCGAATTACAACTATAGAAGTAAGCCATTATGGTCATAAAATCGAATGGAAACACGTTATGCCATACCAAATAAATCTGTTATACTTTTATATTTTCCATTTTGGAATGCTCGATGTAAATGCCGTCTCGCGTATGGCAAATGTGGGAATTTGTAAACGGCCACAATGCAATTCCTCCCTTATTCGAATCATCTTCCATACAACTCTTTATGTATACTTTAATTTTCATCTCATCCTTTCTCTTCACATCCAATATACAAACACTTTTCATACAACTTTAACAAAAGTTTACAGAATTCTAATTAATTAAATTTAAAGCAGACTTTAGGGACTAAATTTTAGTAAAATTAATCTAAATTTAGAGTCTAATTAATCAAACCAAATTCTATTACAATTTCAAAGAGTTTCCAACATTACTAAATATATTTCAATTAAAAAAAGTTTAAATATTACAGAATTATTATTAGTTAAATTTAAAATAAACTTTAAGGAAATAAATTCAATTAAAAATTTCCAACATTGCTGAATTAATTTCTTAATAAATTCATGGAACTAAATTCTTTTTCAATTATAAAAATGCTTAATTATTACTTTGTTAAATTTCAAGAAAAATCTTCAAAACATTAAATATTAGTAAATGTTCAATAAAAATATCAATTTTTTAACAATTTTATTTATGGTTTAAATTATTTTATAATTTATTGCATTTCTTTGAAATTGTTTTAAAATTAATAACTAATTATTTATTTTTATTTAATTGAGCAATTAGAAATAATTTCATGGTTAAAACGCTTCAAATTTTGAAGCAATTTTCGTGTTCAGACCAAAAAAGAAAACTAATGTTGTATAAGAAAAAAAAAACGTGTAATTATTGCCCACATCTAACAACTAAATCAAAGATTTCGCTCCAGGAAACGCATGTATCATGTAAGAATCGAAGCTGAAGAGAGAATCGAATAATCGATTCCAGGTGGATCCAATATAAAAAAAAAATGGATTATGTAAATGGCTGATGGCGAGATAACAATGGACAAAATCTGATTAATGAATTCAAACTATTTACGTAATCGTACGCAGCGCAAAAAAAATATATTATAATAATCTAACACGCACTCCCGAGTCCATTGTGTGTGCGTGTGTAATATATTATGTAATGGTTTTTCGATAAATTAAAATTTTTGGTAGCAAAAATCGTCGTTCGACAAAAAGTCAACGACCTTCCGATGTACGTTTCCAGCAATTGTTTTAAGTCCGTCAATGAGAGAGGTAGGGAAACGGAACGGAACGTAACGTAACGAAAACTGAAATAAAAAGTTTTGAACGAAATGGAAAACGACGTGGAAAGGGAAACCGATGGAGATGGGTGTGATTTTCTAAAAAGTGAAATGATGACGATGTTCGGTGTGTCCCAATTATAATTTTTATTTTTGAATGAACGAGGAAGACCTTGGTTTTATCTCCTTCGACTTCCGTTTGTGATGGGAACGTACGTACACGTATGGACGTATGTATGCATGTGTTTCGTTGCGGAGACGCGTTGGAGAGGATGCGATGATGATGAGGATGATGATGAGGTGGAGGAAGAGAAGGAGATGGTTGGCGTTTCAGGCGTTTGAACCGAACGAAAGTGAAATTTATACGAAGAGAGGCCGTAAATAAAGAGCGAGGAGGAGAAGAAGATGCGATGCCTGAGGTGGTTATCAACCTCTCTAGAGGAGACGACTACCATCACCATTGGCAAACGCAGCCCACGCCCGGCCGGAAGAGGAACCGGCAAAATCCCCAGTTCGCTTTCATTCAAATCTGTTTTTTTTTTGTAACTCAACTTCTTCACTTCAAACCAAATCGTCGGAAGAGACGAGAAAGAGAGAGAGAGAGAGTCCACTGATCCCAAATAAAAAAGATTTACAAATTGATTTATCGATGCGAATGATGGCCAACAATTACCTCACGCTATTTGCTTTATAATTAAGAAGCGGAGACTCGATGGACCACACGCATCATACATTAAAGTTAAACAATAATGGGTGACCCTAACGCCATTATCATAATTCTAAAAAAAATAATAATTAATTTACACTTTAGCAGTTTTCCTTGAAGTCAACAACCAAGAATTGAATATCAATTACGTAAATGCAAAATATCTTAACTTAATTGAAAAACGCAAACGGATTAATCTTCAGGTTAATTCTTCCGATTTGAAAACGAAAGATTTTAAAACCATTCTTGCAATCGTTTCGAACTTTTCCACACTCGATATCAATTTTAATTAGGTATTTTACCTAACACGTTTCTAGAAGGTCTCCTGCATATTACCATTATAATGTAACGATCATAGCAAAAGAGGGAATTCGTAATTAAGAGCGAATTGGATTTGTGCAGAACGCAACGAAATAAAAAATAATACGAAAAAAATTGTTTATATATATTTATAGGAATTATAAAACCTCGAAGGTCATTGATATAGTTTTTTTTTTCTTCTTCTTCTGATTCAAACACTTTTATGTGTGTGTGTTTCATGCAAGAACATAAATAAATGCGTTGAAAGGTAACGAGAAACCACCGGGATAAAATTTATATTTATTTATGCATTCATAGCTCATAGTTAGCTGATTATGACATAATATTACACATATTGAATAATAGATTAGGTTTCTCGCATTAATATATAATTGATATAAAAATAAGTTATAATAAAAGGACTTTTCTTTTACTGCTATTCCACGCATTCTAATCGCATCATTCAATTATATCCTTTAAACTCATTGCTTAACTTTCGTTACCAATTTTCTAAACTATTTCTTATCTAATATATTGTTAAATAATTTATAAATTAAATAACATATGGCATAATACAGTCTATTAATTATTCATTGCGGAAGGTCAGAATGTAACTTCAAACAATCTATTATGATTATTTC
Organism: Nicrophorus investigator; assembly: GCA_963457615.1. NCBI lineage: Eukaryota > Metazoa > Arthropoda > Insecta > Coleoptera > Silphidae > Nicrophorus > Nicrophorus investigator. The sequence continues at coordinate 2,528,920 of OY735144.1, forward strand.
AAGACCTCATGGTTTTCTTTACATTTTTCCATTAATGAACCTCCGAAATCTTCAATTTGAAATAATTTTTATTTACATAATTTAGCAATTGAAAACCTGTATTTTGTCGTCATATGTATAATTTGCACTAATATTCAAATTATTATGATTTGTTTCGACTACGTTTTTTGGAATTTTCAAGGATATTTTAATAATATGTTATAAAAATAAAAATAATTAATTTTATAAGAATCCATAAAATTATTTAAAAAAATTTATTATAATTTTTGGTTAGCTTATGTAATAACAGGTAAAATGTGTTGTTTTGAAATGAAATTTGATTACTTATATTATGTGAATATGACAAGAAAAATTGTGTAATTTGAATATTGGAAAAATTGTAATGAAAATAAAAGGTAACGCTTCTTTTATGACAATAAAAAAATGCGATTGATTTAATTTAATTATAATTGCAGTTTATGTAATAATAGGTAAAATGTTTTGTTTTTATATGAAATTGGATTATTTATGTTTTGTGAATATGAAATGAAAAATTGTGTAATTTGAATGTTGGAAAAATAGTAGTAAAAATAAAAGGTAACGCTTCTTTTATGACAATTAAAAAATGCGATTTATTTAATTTAATTATAATTGTTGTTTATGTAATAATAAGTAAAATGTTTTGTTTTAATATGAAATTAGATTGTTTATGTTATCTGAATATGAAATAAAAAATTGTGTAATTTGAATGTTGGAAAAATTGTAGTGAAAATAAAAGGTAACGCTTCTTTTATGACAATTAAAAAATGCGATTGATTTAATTTAATTGTAATTGCTGTTTATGTAATAATAGGTAAAATGTTTTGTTTTTATATGAAATTAGATTATTTATGTTATGTGAATATGAAATGAAAAATTGTGTAATTTGAATGTTGGAAAAATAGTAGTGAAAATAAAAGGTAACGCTTCTTATGACAATTAAAAAATGCGATTTATTTAATTTAATTATAATTGCTGTTTATGTAATAATAAGTAAAATGTTTTGTTTTAATATGAAATTAGATTGTTTATGTTATCTGAATATGAAATAAAAAATTGTGTAATTTGAATGTTGGAAAAATTGTAGTGAAAATAAAAGGTAACGCTTCTTTTATGACAATTAAAAAATGCGATTGATTTAATTTAATTATAATTGCTGTTTATGTAATAATAAGTAAAATGTGTTATTTTTAAATTAAATTAGATTATTTATATTATGTGAATATGACAAGAAAAATTGTGTAATCTGAATTTTGGAAAAATTGTAGTGAAAATAAAAGGTAACGCTTCTTTTATGACAATAAAAAATGCTAATGATTTAATTTAATTATAATTGCAGTTTATGTAATAATAAGTAAAATATTTTGTTTTTATATGAAATTGGATTATTTATGTTATGTGAATATGAAATGAAAAATTGTGTAATTTGAATGTTGTAAAAATTGTAGTGAAAAAAGGTAACGCTTCTTTTATGTCATTTTCAATATAGTGAAATGTTTGTGTTATGTTATAATGTTTGCTTAAGTGTTGGGTAATTAAAATCAATGTTTGGGTTGTTGATGATTAGGTGAAGAATGGCGGATAAAGAAAGTTGAATGAGTGAGAAACGCGCTGTAGAAAATTGATTAAGTTTAGCGTCACGTGGCAGGCGCCGCGCGAGACTGGCGGCACAACAACAACAACAGCAGCAGCAGCAGAAAACGGCAACAACATTGAAGGAAAAGGAGGAAAGAAAGTGGAGAAAAGGGTCAAGTTGAAGGTTGCCACATTCGGTTGACATTCAAATGAGAAGCAAGCAGAAGCGAGCGAAAATAGAAACAAAACGAAGAAGCAAAGAATAAACAGAGTCGCGACGAGCAAGAGGAAGAAGTAGGAGGGATAATGTTGAGGATGAAGTTGAAGAGAAGGTGGAGGAAAGAGAAAAAAAGCGAAAGCATCCATCCACTCTAACACTAATAAACGCGGGTAAGTAGTAACATCTGCAGGGAGATGCGAGCCGGCTTTCCATTAGAAATTAAAAGCGTGGAAAACTGCAATGCAATTACAGGAAGAGACGAAGAAAGGTATCGGAGATGATCGCAAATTATTCCCGAATCTGCTGAAACCGTAGAATTACCGCCGAAACGGTACGATTCGATCGAACGCTCAATGCTATTATTAATCCTTCGTCTCTCCACACGAGTGGAGGAAGCAAAGGATTTTTTTTAATTGCATCTTTGTTCTACTTAATTTATATGATCATATCGAGCGAGGAATGTGGACGGTGGCCTTTTGCGGGCGGCCACCACTTGAATATAATATGTTGTAAATTGATACTCTCCTCCTCATCCACAGACTCGAACAGCTCATCTTCTTACAGATCTTCTCTTACTTCTTCAGCAAGATCAAATTTGGTCAACGAAAATAAACTTGAAGCAAATTTATTGACCTATTCAATTTATAGTTTTACGAAATTTAATTGATTTAAATTAACAAATTTACAATAAATAACTTTTTTCATGGATAAATGCTGTAAAGTCCTTCGAATCATATTAATGCATCCAAAGTATAAATTGCGTATGGAAATTACGATTATATAAGAGCAATTCTGAAATGACGAACAAAGTCGTGCGTGGATAAATCTGTGGGAATGGGATCGTATAGTTTATTGGTAATATTATGAATATGCCATATGCAACTTATGTAAATCCTTGTTCCTTTTGATTTTATTCTCCGTTTGACGGAATTTATGTGTCACCTTTGTCAGTGGGTATTGTGCAATACGTGCGTGCGTTTCATAAAATTTATCGATCCGATATTGATTCGTTTCGAGCCAAACGCACTTTAAAAGGTCGATTTTGGTATTCACGTCCGCGGAGGACGAAGGTCAAGGGTTAGCTGGATACGAGCACGTGCGTCCCCAGCAGCTGAAGAAGTGGAAGCCGGGACAGGACCATATATCCATGCACCTATAAACATGAGAGATGAGCAGAGCAAACCTGAAAGACGCCCACTAATTTGGCTGCATCCACTCCACTTCTTCTTGTGTGAGCTCGAGTTCAGCTCTTCGATTTTCAGCGCGAAACTGGTCTGCGAAATTACGTACTCTCATCTCTCATCTCATCCCATCTCATCTCCGTGTAATAAGCGAACTGTAATGGTTCAGTTCCTAATAGAACTGCGATATCGCATTAATACTAGTTATATACGCATAGTGCATTATTCCCCGTGCGCAAATTTCCTAAATATACACCGTCTACCCGATCGTCACCTTTATTTTTTCCCATCAACATCTCAAATCATACATCTTCTGATGAGGAAACATCCTTTTTTTCACTCTCACCCTTAACTAACCTTCATAATTACAAATAATTTCATAAATCTTTTAATTTACAAACAATTTTATAATCACTTTTTTATAATTTTAATTCCATAATTAAGTTTCATTTGCTTCAAATTTAAAATCAATTGAAAAAGTTTTTCGCTTTTCAGAAAATTTTATTACGCCATCTATTGATAATTTCTAGAACTTCTAATTTCAGCAATTAATTAAATCATAGTTTAATTTATTGTTACAATTAGATAATAATACGTGATAGGTCCAAGTACGAGTCCTTGAGGAACAGCGAAAAATAATTTATATTTTTAAATCTGAGATTTTAGAATCTGAGATTTTAGAAGTGAAAATAAGCATTCTAGTTAAAAATGCATTTCTTAATTCCATAATTGTGTCAATGTCTCAAGAAACAGTGCAAACAAAAAATAAACAAATGAAACAACAAAAATAAACAAACGAAATCGTGGACAAAGATAATTTGATTTTTAACGTTTAGTAAATGTAAAATTGCTTGCAATTCGCGAAATCTGTTGCAAGGTTAATGAATCTAACATATTGGACTGTTGCGTTTAGCGGCGTGAACGATTTTTGCAAGGTTGTTTCCATATAACCGTACGTGTGCAATGTTATTATTGGATTTTGCATTGCATTGCAACTACAAAAAAAAATGTAAAACAAATTAAACGAGAGTGTAACGTACAACAATTTATTTTATTCATGTTCGTTTTTTAACTAATTCCATTCTAATTGCTATTTTAATTATGCTATAATTAAATACTTTATTTTGAAATAGACCATGAGATTTAAGGCTATTAAAGTTTCAATGAATTCATTAAATTTTAATTTTTCATAGTTAAACAATGAATGGGTGATCAATACTTGAATTAACTATAATTAACACTTTTTAAGTACAAAATAAATAAAATTATAAACTGTTTTTTTTTTCAATTAACATTATAAATTTAGACAACAAAAAAAACCTTAATTAATTCCAATAAATCAATACTTTTGCAAATTAATTTTACTTGTCATTGTCAAAATTAACCTTGATTATCAATCAATACTGCAACTTTTTATGTAAAAATTTCTTTGCGGTAAATGGCAAACTTCAAGTACGATTTTTCTCTTATTTTTATTGGAATTCTTTTTTTTTTCTTGTTCTTGCCCACACTTTAATTTGCAAACATCGAGAACCGCGGAGCGTTCAATTTGGAAATTATCGTTATTAGTTGCAATGCTGCAGTTTCGTAAATCCGTAACGTTATTTTTTTTTTAACTTCTTCTTTAAAAGCATTCTATTCCAACCGAAATTACCAGCGATAATTTATTCACAGTTTAATAAGATTTTTTTCAATTTTTTACTTAAAAAAATATTTATTTTATAAATTTGATGTGGAATTCCTCAAGGTAACGCACTAGGTCTTATCCTATCTATTTTCTTCATTAATACGACAATTTTTTTTTTGAAGCAAATAATGCTACACCGAAAAGTAGAGCAAAAATAACCGTTTTTATTTTGGTCATCTTCGTTTTAATATTTATTTTGGTTTTGTATAAATAGAGCAGAAGTGTTAAACTTTTGTGTCGACAAATTTGCGTGCAATATTTTCGATTGGTTCTCCTCATGTTTGTTCGGCGATTTATCGTTATGCAAAACGAATCGTTTTTCGAAATTGGGTCGACGCGAATGACCGGAGAAGAACCCCAAAAAAGTACGAAGAAACGTTACGCAAACATCTTTGACCTGAATGTAAAAATCGACAAAAAGCTGCAAGTAAATTGAGTTTTATTGATTATAGTTAAGCATCATTTGGATGGGTGATCTTTAAATATGCCACAATTTAAATTAAAGAGAAAAAATTGTAACTAATAAAAATAGTTTTTTTTATCGATATTTTCTGTAATTCATTATGAAAACTATAAGAATTAGATAATTAAAGTTAAGCAGTTGATGGGTGATAAATTTATACAAATTTAAAACTTTTTAGTTGAAAATTTTAAAGTAAACTAAATTTTGAATTCGTTAAAGTTAAGCATTATTGGATTGGTGATCATTGGTATTGGAAATATATACATTTTCATCATATTTTATTTTTTTGTTGATCAGTTCTGTACCATTATTTCATGTGGTGGTTTTTACTATAGTTCTCCTTGTTCTTCGACTGCTTTTGGACTTCTTTCCACCTCGCGTTAATCGAATTCCTTAATTACAAAGTCGTAACTTCCTCATACGTTAAATACCGAAGAATGCCTCTTCGGGATAATAAAACCGAATTTATATGGTATAGACGTGTATAGGTTTCGTAGCTGGAGCTAATTTTATAATTACACTCGTGCACGGTTAATAAATACATCACTTCTTCCATTCACAAAAAAAAATAATTTCCAAATTTTTAAAGAATCTACAATTTTTTACTTAATCCAATAAGATTACTTTAATCTAAAAGTTTACTTTTTAAATCTGAAATTTGATGAAAATCATATTTAAAACCAATTTGAAAAAAATCATTTTTGGAAAGTTTTGTAACAATATTTTTTTAAATTACAACTAGATAAAAATTAAATAATCATTAATATTCAATTAAATAATGTGATATTTAACGTTCTACGTTAAAAATTACATTTTTTCAAATAGTTATATAATTTTTTGTAATTGATTTTCACTCTTCGGCAAAATTTCAATAAATTAGAACTGCGACTCGTATTTTGCATACAATAGTATTGGTAATGTATTTATGAATGTATGATGAGATTTACGAGTAAATCCCATTAATATTCATTCAAGAATCTACTATAATTAAATCGAAATATAAATAAACTTTTTTAATCCAATTCTGAATGATTTTACAATAATTTTAAATTTCTGAAATTATTCAACATTGTGTTATTTACAATTATAAAAAAATGTTTAATATTTAAATAATTACATATAAATTGCTACACTTTAGACAGAAAAAAAGGTACATAGTTTGATTCAATTCAATGTTTATGAAGTAATTAAATAATTATACAACTTTTCTAATATACAAAAACGACCTTTGATTTTTCTATTTTTTTATTAATTAATTATCTTTAATTTTTAAAAAAATCTTTACAAATGGAAAAAATTGTTGAAACTTGTCCACTGATTGTAAAACTAGTTAAAACTTTACTTTTCAATAAAATTTACTTTAAAATTAATTTTATTTAATAAATTATTTTATTAGATATAAATCTGTAGTAAAAAATTATTAATTAATCTTAAATTAATTTTCTAATGAAATACACGAATATTTTAAACTTTTTTTTGTAACTAATTAAAATTATGTTTATTTGGTCCAAATCTGCGTGAAATCTGAGCCAGACTAAACGCATTAATCAATGGAGAAATTACCTGATTTAAATACGTCCATTCAACAACAACAACAAAAAAAATGTAAGTCATTCGCATAAAAATTTCTAGACCTCGTCAATATATTTTTCCGTTTCCGCGACCAAAAAAAAATATAAATGATACAGTTTTTAACACAGTTTTTGCATAATGAAGAATTTTCATTATGCAAAAACTGATTCACCAAATATTCTGGTTGATAAAATTCGATTTTTTTTCTAACTTAGTTACATAATTATATAATAATTTGGTTTATTTATTTTTTTTTTCAATTTTATTTAAATTTATTCTTTTTTTAAAGTTAAAGAAAAAAATTTAATAAAATTGTTAAAATAATGTTAGTTTCTTTTAAAATTTTGATTATAAAATTTTCAATATTTGATATTTGATATGAAAAACTAATATAAATATATATTTTTTTGTATAATAATTTAGTATAAATATTACTTTTTTCAGTAGTAATGTTTTTTTTTTAAATAAATGTAATAAGATTATTTAAAATTTTGTAAACAAATTTTATTTATAAAATATGAAATAATTATTTTTATTTATTTAATAATTTTTTATTTTTGAGGAAGAATGTTTTTGGTAATAATAAGATGTTAGTTTGGTATTTTTCAATGTTTTTAATAAAAAATATATTCATTTTCTTTTGGGAGAATATACGAAGTTACAGAGCTTAAAAATATACATTGGAGGAAAAGAGAGACAAAAATGAAAATAAAATAATACAAATAAAATATAGGGAGATAATAGATGTTTCATTTTTCTTGTGGAGAGTGAGAAAAATATGGAAGAAACGAGAGACGCTCATTGGTGGAAGGTTCAAGAACGTGGGAGGAGAAAAAAAATAATAAAATACAAATAAAAATAAGGAAGGGCGTATTTACAAAATAACCGTTTGTCTGAAAGGGCGAGTCGGGGAGGTCCCTTCGAGGAACTTAAGTCTAATATATATAATTTAATATAACAAACGTGTACTAGATAATAGTTAATAAAAAAAAAATAATAATCAAAAATAATAATAATATATATCAAATAATAATAATATATAAAAAAAAACAACAATCAGTCTTGACGCATCCATCTGTCTCAAATGGGATGGTAACTAAGTGGCAGTGTTTCTCGTTCGAGCCCATCGTTACCTTCTGCAAAAATAAAAATAGAAAGAAAAATTTAGTTTTTGGATAACTTTAAAATATTAGTTTAAATTTTTTGTTGTTTGACCTTAGATTATGAGAGATCGGAAAAATTGCAGTTGCAATGAGAGAATTTTGCAAATTGCAAAGGAAGGAGAGAGAAAAAAATGTGTATTGGAGTCGACCTTGCGTGGCAAGGCCGTAGACCCGAAACAGGAGTCCGCGGAATTGGGATGATGATGATGATGGTTGTTGTAGTAGTAATAGTAAGGAGTAGTAAGTACTTAAGTGTACTATTTGCTGCATCGCCCCGAGCTTTAGAACGGCGGCCTTCGCGTTTAACCCCGTGGGTGATTCCTCCTAGGCCGTAGTCGCGATCCGGAGAAAGTGGGGCTCGGATGACCTTTTGCAGAATCCATCTATCTAAATGCCACTAGTCGACATTAGAATTTTTTCTATCTTTTTATTTTTCGGCATTGAACTTGGGAGTTTCCGCCCTTCGTTTCGTCAATTTAAATTAAAATGTTTTTCTTTCAATGGGTTTAATTCGATGGGACTGATGATCTTCGCGGTGTCAATGATCTTAAGAACGCAACCATAAAAGTGAACTCGGTGTTGTTAAAGGCGGCTACAAACGAGGATTACGTATATATATATTTATAAATTTTTATATATTTTTTTTTGGTTACGATGCGTACTGAATTTTGAAGATGCATCGCGTGCACAATTCCTTTACTACCAACTAACACACTTCATTACTGCTCGGTGCGTTAATTTATTTATTTTTTTCAAAATTTCTTTGCGCCGAACTATGAATGGGACGGAAGGAAAACTGGTGTCTGCGAGGATGCTGAGACTAAAGGTAATGTTAAAGTACGTACGGTCAACAACCAGGAAAAGACCCGGAAGCCGGCCTCTCAACTCACCTAAGTCTCCTTCTCCTGCAGCTCGATGTCTCCTTGCGACCTCCGTCGCCTCCGTCGCGGTGCCACATTAGTACAGCCCCGTTGGGTCTAAGCTCTTGCCTCCATTCATCTTAATTTTTTTTTTAAATTTAATTTTATCTAGCTTTAAATTTGGAGTGAAAATATCTCCAAGATGCGTTTCTCCAAATAAATCACTTTTAGATGAAGATGACCAACTTTCTGGGGAAGCTAGTACTGTCCGGTCGGGTCCAAAATCTTTTTTCCTCCGTCCATGATGATGATGTTGATGATGATGAAGCGATTGACGAGTTAAGTAGCGAACGAGAACTTTAAGCACTCTATTTCGTAATTGATGATGTCGATGAAGTTGATGGTACTTCGCTCAGTAGAGTCCGGTGGGGTCCAGTCCTGACATAATCGCGATCTTGTGGATGAACTCTTTGTGGTAGAGGATGAAACGCGATCTTCGAATATCGGAGCACTACTACTACTATTTCTACAACTATTACTCTACTACTCTTTTGTGTATGTATTGTAGATAGAGGTAGAACCACTTCTTCTTGTTGTTCTTCTCGTGCACTCTCTGAGCGAGACGCGCTAATGCGAATGAGCCGAACTTGGATCGAGCGAGGCTTAAATGTGGTTCCGGGGACCCGTCGTTTGTTGGTCTGCCCGATGGTGGGGGTAGTACAGCCGGTACTCACCGTCAGGACGCCTCGTGAATCTACACCCATGACCCACTCACTATTCTTACTTACTTAGCCCTTTTTTTTCCTCTTCCTCTTCTTCTTGTCTTCCCAGCAAGCATACATGCACTTCTTTTATGTCCTTTCATCTTCCTCTTTTATTTTCACTTACTACACTCAGTTTTTAGCAAACTATTCCGCTGTTAGCACACACTCAAACGTGTCCACCGCGATCCGACTACCTCTCAACATCACAAAAAACATTCCTTTATCTAAAAAAATATTTCCAATTAATTTAATTTTTAAATCTTACTTTTATTAATAAAAATATTTATATTACATAAGATTCAGTATTTTCTGAAGATTAATATTAGTTTCCTCTAGAAAATCTGAAAAAAAAATTAAAAAGAAATTTCAATTATTTCTAAGTTATTTTTACATACAAATTATGAGAACATTTATATTACATAAGATTTAGTATTTTCTGAAGATTAATATTAGTTTTCTCTAGTTAACCGCAAGGGATATAAATTGTGTCGCTGAAAAATTCTAAAAGAAAAGTGTAAGAGAAAATCTGAAAGAAAAAAAAATATTTCTAAGTTATTTTTTAAATAAAAATAATGAGAATTTTTAAATCTTACTTTTATTAATAAAAACATTTATATTACACAAGATTCAGTATTTTTAGAAGATTAATATTAGTTTTCTCTAGTTAACCGCAATTTTGTCGCTGAAAAATTCTAACAGAAAAGTGTGAGAAAATCTGAAAAAAATACAAAAAAAGAGAATTTTTAAATCTTACTTTTATTAATAAAAAAAAACATTTATATTACATAAGATTCAGTATTTTCTGAAGATTAATATTAGTTTTCTCTAGTTGTGTCGCTGAAAAATTCTAAGAGAAAAGTGTGAAAGAAAATAAGAAAAATTTAATTAAAAAGCAATTTCAATTTCAATTATTTCTAAGTTATTTCTACATAAAAATAATGAAAATAATGAAAAAAAAACATTTACATTACATAAGATTCAGTATTTTATTAAGATTAATATTAGTCTTCTATATAAATTGTGTCGCTGAAAAATTCTAAGAGAAAAGTGAGAGAAAATCTGAAAAAAATAATTAAAAATCAATTTCTTTTTATTTTTACATAAAAATAATGTTTTTTTTTAATAAATTTGATAATTCTAACAATTAAATAATATTAAGAAAAATAAACTGAATTATAAATTAAATAAGAAACTGAAATTATTTTATTGCGTTTAAATTTGTATTAGATTTAAAAGAGAAATTTAAACTACGCATAATTTTTGTGTTATTGTTACATATTATTTATTTTGAATCAACAATAAACAAATATTTAGGACATAATAGAAACACAGTTTGCATAACCCAAAAACAACAAAAAAAAAACTTATTTATTTCTTGTTTTTCCCAATCTAAACTACGTTTTTATTTATGTAAATATTATAGTTTATTATTATTAATTTTTTTTATAATAAAATTTAAATAAGAAAATTTGAAAGTGTATATTTTCTGACAGGAAATCGAAGAAAAAAGATGCGACGGATGGAGATGGATTTCTCTGCAGAAGCCCGTGAGGGGTTTTAATCCTGCAGATCTAATCGAGTGCACGCTAAGTGTTAATGATATTTATCGAAAACTTTCTCGGAAGTGTACTTTGTGAAAGCTGGGAAAATGCAGTGAAAGTGCACAAAACGACGATTCAAAACGAGAGAAGAAGAAAAAAAAAATAAATGTGTATACAAAAAAAAATAAAATAAATAAATAAATAAATAATGCAAAACTGAACATACGTAAACGCTTGTTATGCGCAGGAACTGAAGATAATTGCGTGTAACAAATTAAAACGTAGTTTTAGAAAATTATCAAATGCATTTTTTACATTAAAAAAATAGTTTTATTCATTGAAATTTTAAATTAAATAAAATGAAAAGGAAATAGTTTTTTTTATTCAATTCAGTGCGTGAATATTGATTTTATAAATAGAAATTAATCAGAGTAATTGTAATTCTTATGATTTATTTCGAGAATAAATGAATACTAGGATGTGTGCTTGAATAAAGCGATAAATCATTGATAAATAACAATTCATTTCGTTTACTAAATGATTGTATCGCATTTATTACCATTTAATTAAATCTTTGCAGATTTTAATCATTTTATTAAACTTTATGCATTTTCTTCATAAATTCTTAAATAAAATAATACATTTAAAAACAATTAAAGTATTGGAATTTTCATTTAATTAAAAAAAAGCAATTAGAAATTTAAGTGTACTTTAAGATATTTCCTTAGGTTAAAACAAACATTGTAGTTTATTCTGATTTAATCAGCAATTTGTAAGTAAATTTTGTAATGTGAAACTGTCTAGACTCGTTTTGAAAGTCCACGGATTCGAATCTAAAATAATTTTCTAATCAGTTTATAACAGATTAATATCCATTATTTAACACAAAGTTTATTTTAATCTTAAGAAAAATCGATTAAAATCAATTTTATCGAAATGATGTGTTCGAACGCATCGTTAAAGTCTCCAATATTTTATAGCATTTAAACCTAAACTAACCGAAATAATTAACTTCAAATTAATTTATTATAACTTAATTAACATTTATTATTAGGTAATTACTTTAAAATTATTTAAATTTAAGAAAATCCAAAATTTTAACAATTTTTTTTTTCTTTAAAATTTTGTATAATTGATTTATATAAACTTAGATTAATAAATATTTCAGATTTAAATCAATAAAATATGATAAATGTGTCCTGACGCATCGTTAAAGTCTCCATATTTTACTGTGTTAAATAGAAAATTATCCGACTAAATAGTCTTCTAACCATTTTATTACTTATTAATAATCATTTCTTATTAAGTTATATTACTTTACAATGATTTAAATCTAAGAAAACCCTAAAATTTTTACTAATCTTTTCATTTTGTGTACGATGCGTTAAAAAACCGAACGGAGAAGAGTTGCAGCTTAAATTTGCGGCCGAAAAAAAGTGTCCACTAACCGGTTTTTATATATGGGATTAAAATAACAACAGATCTTTATTGTGACCATAAAAAAGCTTCCTTTATTTGGACGAAATCGTATTCACAGCAAAAATTGATGAAAAAAAAACTATTAACAATTTAAATATTTCAAATCTAATTATTAAAAATTTAACAGTTTTCTAATACTTTATTGATTTCTTGCAGTGAAAGATTGAACAAAAAAAAAATGTAGAAAAATGTTCATGTCCCGTTCGACTTTTTCACCATGCACATAAAATACTCGGCTCCATTTCTTTCACGAATTTAGTAAAGTGCTTAACGGTATCTGTATATATTTTTTGTGTTGAGCAATATTTGTGTAAAAAATAATCGATTCCTCCGAATTCCAGAGTAAAGAAATACATCTGAAAAAAAAAATAGAAGAAACGCCCCGACAAAAAAAAACGACCGTCTTCAACCCTTTCCTTACATTTTTTTATAGTAATAAAAAAATATCACTTTGCGTCATATTTTCCTTCAGCGCTTATTTTTTATTGCCTGAATACTCTTTTAACCCTTTCATATTTTTTTATGATATTTACCCCCTCATCTATACTTTTTCTTTAATTGCCCATTTTTTTTGTTACTTCTTCTGCCGACACGTAAAAAAATATAATAAACTATAAAAAATAATAATCGAACGAAGGGCTTCCACTTTTTTATTCTTCTCTATGAAACGCGCCGATACTTTTTTATTTCCTCGTCCACCCGGACTTTAAAAAAAAGGTCTTTACGGATTGCGCATTTTTATTTTAGCCTCCGGGTTTTACAACGTTTTCAGCAGAAACGAACATTTTTAGGGCTTCCTTTTTTCTCTTCGAATAATCTATGCAGAATTTTTTGTAAACTAGATGAACTCAAAAATTAATTTCTGTTTCTTTTTATGGGTTAAGCTGTAAATAGAATGATTAAAAATTAATTAGAAATCTCTCCTAAATCTTGCATTTATTATTATTTTCTAAATATTGTTTTCGGTTTACTTTCTGGCTTCAAGATTCGATTTCTTTTCTCGGAACGTGGCAAAATATGATCACCGACCATTTATTTATATCATCCTATCGTATAGTTCCGTAATTTCAGCGCTTGGTCCACTTTCGGTCCAACAATAAAAACAAGGTAAAACCAGGTCAGCAAAAATCGTTTGTCATTGTGCCATGCATACATTTTTTTTTCTATTTATTTGCAAATTCCCCAAAGAAATTTTCGTTTCATCTGTTGCGTTTTTTCCTTTTTTCTCGTTACATTTGCACCAAAATTCTGCATAAATTTACTAAACTAAAATTTAGGGCCTTAAAAAGTAATAAAATAAATATTTCACCATAATAAAAATACGCAATTTATGAACCAAAAAAAGTTTTCCGAGAACATTAAAATTTATTTTTCTTTTAAAAATTTTACAAATTGATAACATATATAATTAATTGCTTAACAAACTTTAGTTTCAGTTTGATTTTTACCTATTTTTCTTTAATTATAATTAAAAGTCGTTGATGCAAATGAGCGTATTTAAATGAATACGCGAAACGCCACTTAACCGGATCCGTTTTAACATCTTCATTCCACGCAACGAATTAGATAACAACGTGCACAAAAAGAATATGCTCTTAACCTCTCTTCCACGGACTTTAAACGCATCTTTCACTCTTCATTAAGAATCTGCTGTACGCTTTACCAGAAGTCCTCCGTAATTGTAAATCGTACATTTATTTATACGTTTCCTACATTCCTACATAACTCAAACATTCCGATTCATTATATAATAAACAAGCATTTACCAAAAGATAAACAAAGATTTTAAATAAAAATGTAAGAAATTTTACTTTTTTTCTTCGTCCTAAATTTTTCATTTCTTCGATTAACACTTTCTTAAACAATCGGTTATGCTAAATCTTATTACTTAATTGAATAGAGTTTCCCAATAGTAGTAATAATGAAAATAGGTTAAAGAAAATAAAATTAAAAAATTTACAAGAGCAATTTTCTAAGAAGAAAAAAAAATAATTCTCAAAATGTTTCCTCTTAAAAAAAGGCTGTCCATTGTGAATCATAGAAATTAAGTACTGTTACGTAAGATCTTTCATCTTTTGGGGAAGTTAAAGTTGGGTGAAGGTCTCCAAGTCCGAAGTAGAAATTGCAAATCAATTATGTTGATGTTTGTTTGTATTGCTTGTCATTTTGTCCATTATTTTCGTGAGGCATGGAAGAAGTTCGTCCTCTTCTCTCTCGTCGTATCTCTCGTTCCGACTCTCACGTCTGTAATGCGTGAAGAGAGCGGAGCCGAGAAACGAGGGGGAAACAATAAAAATGAATATAAATATGTATACGTTTTTCTGCTGATTTATTGCCCTCGTTGCGTCTCACTGTTATGCAACAGGTACTTTTTTGCCTTCTTTATGGCCGTATCCTCTGGACGCATTTCGAACAATTTCACCACCCACAGCAATAAAAACGGACACCCAAAAACTACGAAGAAATTTTTGTTCCTTCTTTTAACTTTGATTCGATTCAATTAAGAAATGAATAATTTTCAAGGTCGTTCCGCGAGGTTCGTGTTTGGGTCCCATTTTCACGTAATCACCTGGAAAACTTGGCAATTGCTGCGGGAATTGCAAATATTTTTGTTTTAGTTCGGAATTTTTTCTATCGAAGAAGAAGTGGAAGAAGGAAAAAAGAATGCAAAGAACATGACTGTGTTTACGAATAACTGTAACACCTAACAGAACCGAAGATAAGTGAACACAAAGTGAATACGTACAACAACTAGTAGGAAAATACGAGTGCGCCAATTTCCGAGAAAGCAAAGTAGTGAAAAAAAGGGGTCATCATTTAACAGTTAACTGTTGCTTTTTTTTTATACATGTAGAAACGGACTCGACGTTGTATGCAGATAATGCGAATCAGAAGAATAGAAAAACTAATGGAAAATTGCTGAAAATTTCCTAAAATATTTTTTTTTTAAAAGAAAAACTATTGTTGAAAAGAAAATTATTGAATGCAATAAAACAGGATTGGTGTAACCCAACAAAACGTAGACATGACGCAAAATCATCATAAAAAGCCAAATTTTGCAAAAAAAAACTAAATTTTAAGTGCAAAAATTTTCTTAGAAAACATAAATTTGAAGGTACCGAAAGTCAAAGAAAAAAAAACCCGAATAAATGGCGACAGCTCAAGAATTTGCACAACTTTTGTTGCGACAAATCCATGGAATTACCTTTTCCTTCAGGAGCGATCAATAAAAGTTTATGATGAAAACGGCTACTTCATTTTCAGCTTTGAAATACTCTTGTCTGTTACATAAAAAAATCTAAAATTTCTACACAAATAAAATATTTAATAATGATTTATTTAAATACGGAATATTTTCTTATTTCTTTTGAGTCATTAATCACTTTAGCTGTTGATGTGTTAACTCATTATATAATTATCACTAATTACATAACTGTAAAAATAATTAATCTTCAGATTAATTTAGAATTTTCAGAAAATTTTACTTCTTACTTTTAACAGAATCTTTTTATAACTCCAAATAGCTCATTAACTTCCTACCATCAATTAATTAACAAAATTTAAATAGTTTTTTTTTGCTGATTTTTACGTAGTTTTTAAATTTTTTTTTTGGAATATAAAAAATGTTATTTTTATGAATGAAACTATTAGAAAATCCTTGATGAATAATAATTCAAAGTAAAATAGATTCAAACTTAATTTGCAAATTTTCGAAGAATAAAAAAATTAGGTTCGATGACCCAAGAGTTTCAGCAAATTGATTTTTTTTTATTATTAGAAATTAACAAATAATACAAATATTATTTAACTATTTTTTTAGATAAGATCCAGGAAGACATCTCTATGCAAATCTGCACAAAAAAATATGATACTTATATTAAAAAAAAAACTACAATAATTTATTTTTTAAATTTTGCTTTTAATCAAATGTTATCAAATCTTTAGAAAATCGTAATGGTTTTCTTATAAATTCATGAATGTTATGCAAAAAATTAAAATATTCCAACGAAAAAAAAAAATTGTCTAGTAAAATTAATGCAGTAAAGTGTCTAAATTTATGCAACGTCTATCGAATTCGAAACGTCATCTATCGCCGTGCAAAGTCCAACGCATATTTTTTTTTCTGCGTGTTTTGGAAACAAGACCAAAAACAAAACATAAAAATAAAATAACACGAGGACATCGCATAAGGAAACCGACGTGCATAAATAATATCGACTTCATTTGAATCATTTCATAATATCTTTAGATTTACTTTTTTTTAGTGCTGCTGCAAAACGTTGAATGTTTATGTATGTTTTCTTCTCCTCTCAGACCTTTACTGATTTCCATTACGTGATCACAGGATTATTATGCAATGCAATTATCGGTTCGCCTCGGAGACGAATACATATTAATTTATTATTGATAAAGACCACGCGACAACAACAACAATGTTTAAGAGAGAAAAAAGATAATAAAATTACGTAAACGATTCTAATACCTGCAATAGGTGCTGGTTTTGTGTACAAATACCTTTTTAATCCTTTTGTATTTGACTTAATCCACCCTTAAGCGCTTTATCAAGATCTTTATTTGATGTCTATTTTAAAGCATTTCTGGAAACTAAATGTTTTAGTTTTTTTTTTAGTATAAAATTGTGCAAAAAAGGAATGATGTGTTAAATTGGACAGGATGAATGATTTACTTGTATCGAGTTAACGGTTAAAGTGTTGGGCTTCGAGATGAGAGGCTAAGAAGATAAGATATCCTCAATTAAGATTAGACGTTTGTCCGGGGTGTCCCGAAAAGATTAGCACCTCTGGCTTCCGCACTAATTGGTTCCCATCACCAGAAGTGATACTTTCTTATCGTTTTTATGTCTTTTTCCGAGAAATAATCAATAAATTTAACATCTCGCAGTAAATTATCTGCATTCTTACCATAGTCTTCACAACTTTCCTTCGTCGCATGCATAATCTGGAAGGACTTTAATTTCTGTAACAACCAATAAAATCTTTTGTTAACGTCGAAATCAATTAATTACTTAACTCGACTAAATGATAATCTACTAATTTGTATTTTGTAAATTCCTATTTTCGATTATATTTGGTTTCATTTTTCAAAATTAGTATTCCAGGCATATTCCAGATAATTTTGAACTTCCTACAAATTCAATTAAGTTTGTAACATGAGAAAATTGTAGATTAAGAATGATTAAAGTTGATTTGCGTTTTTGGTGAGTCAAAGGAATGCAGAGTATGAAGTGCATAACAATGATGATGGTTTTTAAATCGAAGGCGATTGAATCCTCCGCGAAATTGGTGATGGTCGGTCGAGGACGAAGAGGATGATGTGGGTAGAAGTAGAAGAGGTGTGTGTGTGTGTGCACGCATCGACTTGGATTGGATCGGATCGAATGCGTGTATTGAATAGAAGAACAAGATGATGAAGAAGAAGAAGGTCATCGTCCTCGGTTAGTCACCCTTACCCCAGTGAACCGTCGGGCAGTTGCACAGTGACCGGCACTCTAGGTCGAGAGTCTCCTCTCTGACTTCGGCTCTCCGTCTGCTGCTTCTGCTTCTCTGTCGTCGTCCAACTCTTTCGCGTTTCTTCTCTGCACCTTTCTTCTTCTTCTTCCTCTTCTGCCAAAGAGACGTATCGGCCAACCGAAACCGAAGCAAAGCAAAGCGAACCACTCTACCACTTCTTCTTGGCTCTTGGTCCGTCTTCGGCGAAGGATGAGGAGGGCGGCGGTCGGTCGGTCGGCTCCCTCCTCTCGCGCTTCAAGTCTGCCCGTGCACGCGGAACCGCCGCGACACATACTCGACCTGACCTACATCCTCCACCAGGAAGCGTCGCGATGTCGTGACACGGTGTCATCGAACCTCGGCGATCAGCTGAATTCGAGGCCGTTGACCCGCCACCGCCGCCGCCGCCAAGAATTGGGTCTCGGTCCGATCCGATCTCCCACCACCACCACCAACCATCATCATTCGCCGCGCGAAATCCCTTTTACACTCATACACGTACAAACTCCAACACGATCCAACGACCTCTCGCCAAACATACACACACAAACTCTCGCACACACAAACCGAACCGAACCCAACGACTCGCATCATCATCACCATCATCATCACAATCCCAAGTAGTTAAAGAGTAGGAAGCGGACCAGTCTTCCTCTCCCATCCAATCCAATCTCTTTTTCGGCAAATGCAAATTGAAAACTCCATCATCAATCTCATCATCAACATCATCATGATTCTTTCACAAAGTCTTCTCATCCAAATTGAAAACTCCAACATCATCATCATCATCTTTCACAACAAATACCAATCACAATCAACAATTTTTCTATAACTGTTTAACTGAATCTTTCTTTTACAACATCTTTTTGGCAAATATTATACAAATTTTAAATATTACGTAAATGATTTTTTTGTTCATCATAGATGATTTAAAAAAAAAATATCTTTTAAAGTATTATTTGTGTATAAGCTGAAGTGCAGAATGAGAGCTCGTTTGCATCGATTCTCATTCGACTCGCGTACAACTTACTCACCATTCCTTCTGCTCGGTGGAACCAATTACGAATGACACGGCAGTGGAAAGAAGACGAAAATACGTAAAACGAAACTAAAATGCAGCGAGCGGAGAAGAGAAAGGTAAAAGAAATGGAGAGTAGTGCGTACACGCAATTACATGCACGTCGCATTTGCATTTTGATTTTAGACTAACAAATAACAATAAATAAATGGATAAGATTGTAATTAATCAATATTTAAAGAAAAGCAAATAATTTTACATAAAGTGTAATTTTTATATGTTGATGAAATTCGGTGTATAACTAATAATTTCGGTGAAAACGTACACTGGTACCTGGATTGACCGGAATAATTACACGAATTAATATCGTAACGTGTCATTATTAAAAAACCACAAAGTGTAATTTTAAATACGTGTAATTTTAACATACAGTTTCTTTAATTTTTTTTTTTTTGCAACAATCCTACATTATATAATATACAATTACACAGAAAATACTCAAATTTAAATAGTAAAAATTTATTAAATAATCTTAAATTAAACTCAATACAAATTTAGAAAATTTAAAGTTATTAATGAAGTATCGAATAAATGAAAAGAAAATTTGCAATGACATTTTTATAACTTCCGTTATATAAGTATGAAAATGATGTTTGTGAATGATTAATGAGTGAAAGAGGTAAAGCTTGAAATCTCAATATTAATGGTAAAAATTTGACTGTATTGGAAGTGTCAAAACTTTAAAGAAAATAAATAATTAATGGTTTTGGTCAATTCCATTCATTTCTGCATAGAAACGTAAAAGTTGTGATTAATGATTTATTTTAGATACAGAAGATTGTAGATACAAATACAAACATTGGTTTCAGTTATATAATTAATGCAAATTTAAAAAAAATGAAATTAATAATTTGATAAATAATTGTTGTAAGTAAGAAAATTGAGTAGAATTATCCGTTGAGGATTTAAATTATATAATCTTGACATTTAGCATAAAACCATTGGAATTATCGTCATTAGCAGCGATTTTCAACGTTTCTGCTTTAACCACTAAAAGGTGTGGATCCACCTTAATTGCACGTAGAAAGGATAATTGCAAAGAGAAAAAACGCGCGCTCTCATTTTCCACGCTCTGCCGTGTCGTCGTTTGCTATTATTGTCGGGAGTTGAGTGAAAGAAAGAAACGCGTGTATTCAAGAGAAGAAAAAAATCTTGAAGATTGAGTGAATGTCAGAGAAAGAAGCTGAAGGAACGGAAAAGAAAAAAAAAGCGCGATACTTGAGAGAGGATTAACTTTCCATTTAAGTGCTTTCCTTTCACACAGGAAATACACAAAATATGCGGTATTTATTATTGTTTTTTTTTTTTTGTTGATCAATTTAATTATAAGTCAATGGCGATAAGATTCAGATGTTTGTTGCCGTTCCGCCTTTGTTGTTGCTGAAGAAGGGTTTCTTTTTATTGTCGGGCATAGAGTTGAGGGATGAGTTGAGAAGCGTGCGGTGCCGATCCCTCGTCATCTCAATTAACGTGAGCGTTTCAGTTCATATTCGTTCCTTTTTAATCCGGGATAGTCCAGGCATTCCTTTCTTCTCCCCAAAGGTGGACGATGTCCGCACACCATTCAGGATGTAGCCTATTTGTAGTTTCCTTCTTTGTGAAGTCTCGTGCGAAAAGACTGGACATCCTGCAATTGAAAAAAAAAAAAGGAGTTAAACGGTGGACATGGTCCAGGTGCGCGTGCAGGTTCGGACCTTACAATGCGGAAGATTCGGACAATCCCGCCTCTTTCGGCTCAGATTATGCGGAAAATCCGGATGATCGATACGAAACGCCGATCCTCGCATCTTGTGAGGTTTGCCTCTCCTCACTCCTAATTAAATTCTAATCCTTTTCTTTGCAAAAACCCTTTTGCCACCACTATTACCATTCGCAAATCCTTTCTACCTTTTTGGGTAAACCGCACAGTTTTCATTCAAAACTGAAGAGCGTTTTGTCTACGCACAATTGAACTACAAAATGCAAGGACAAAAATCAAAGAAAAAAAATACTAAATTTTATAAAGATTAATATTAAGACTTAAGTGTAGTTAAGAAATTACTTAATCTTAATTAATAAATATAGTTTTTTTTATTATTTTTATTAAATTATACATTTTTTTATTGAATAATTTATGTTTAGAAATGTTGGATATTCCTTGGTAGATTTCTTCAAAATTTTTGTGACGTGATTCTCGGAAGATTTTACAATATGTGAGGAATGTGCGTCCACGCACGTACGAGAATACATTTTTTTTGCCGAACATAAAATATACGTGAGTTATGCACTATAAAAATAAAGAAATTATAATAATTATAACCTAGTATCTAATTTCATTTCTTAGATTTCTATTTCAAACGTGTTTATTTAATTTTTAATTTTAATAAATTATTTTTGTGTATAGTTTTTTGCATTATTAAATAAATAATGATAGTACTTTTTTTGTAAACTGAAAATTAGAATTTGCAAATTAAAATTAATATTAATTTTTATGGTAAATTGAGAATGGGAATTCGTAAATTAAGACGTAAAACTTCCTCAATTGCTAAAGACATTGTGCAAATGATAAATTAAAAACAAATTTTTGGTTATTACTTTTTGCTGCAAAGTTGCTCAATTTTTTAAGTTTTCTTAACTAAACTAAAATAATAAAGTAATAAAATTACTATTTTGCAATGAATTAAAAATTCCAAAATATTTACTAATCTTGTAAATAAGTTATAAATTTAAAGGAAAATTTTTATTATTGTTTATTGCTTATTTTTGTTAGTTATATTGATCAAAATGATTAATTTGGACTAAAATAAACTTCCTCAATTATTTAGGTAATTTCTTTAATGAAAAATTTAAAAGAAAATTTTTGTTATTACTTCTTGCTTTAAAGTTGCTTAATTTTTAAGGTTTTTTAACTAAGCTAAAATAATAAAATTACTATTTTGCAATTGAATAAAACTTCCAAAATTTTTACTAATCTTGTGAATTAGTTACCAATTTAAAGGGAAATTCTGATTACTGTTAATAGCTTATTTTTGTTAGTTATATTGATCAAAATGATTTAATTTGGACTAAAATAAACTTCCTCAATTATTAAGGTAATTTCTTTAATGAAAAATTGGATATAAAATTTTGATTATTACTTCTTGCTTCAAAGTTGCTTAATTTTTAAGGTTTTTTAAATAAGTTATATTAATAATATAATAAAATTACATTTTTGTAATAGATTAAATTAGTTATATTTTTTGTTTAAGTTACGAATTTAGAGGAAAAATATGATTATTAAAATTATGTAGATTAAAATTAGTAATTTGTAATGGTATGAACTATCGGGACTTGTGTAATGTAGTGGATAAGTTGAGGAATTTAACGAAAACGATGGTTATCTTTGATGGACAGAAAGTTGCTTAATTTTTGAAGTGCCAGAATGAAATTTTGAAGCAGCTGCTTGAGATGAGATGAAGGAGTTGTCGGTCTGCATTCGAATGGGCGATAATTGGCTTTATATATATTATTTTTTTTTAGTGTATTCTTAATCTCGCTCCTTAATGTCTCCGATTGATTCGGTTTGGCGATACATTGAGGAAGATAGGAAGAAGAGAAGAAGAAGGAGGCTTCATCGGTGGTATTCGCTAGGAGGCATGCAGACGGGAGTTATTATTTCATAATTGCTAATAGCAACTATCTGAGGCAGCGAATCGTACATACCACCATATGCGGCAACACACACACACTCGCACACAAAGATCTGTGGATGGACGTGTGTTTGTGTATATGTATGTGTATAGATAGATAGATAGGCTGGGCTGGATATTATGGCTGTTCCCACGCTAGGTAACAACACTCTCGCTAGGAACTTCCTCGTGGACAGCAGAGCTGCTGCTGTTGCTGCTGCTGCATCTGGGGTGACCGAAAGAGATACGAAACTAGAATGGCGGATCATCGACCTCGCGAAGTTAGTAGGTCAGGGCTTGCGGCGGTCAAAGACCTCCCGGTCATTTACTTATTTCATCCACAAGCATACATACTATATACGTTATGATACGATACATACGTGCACGTCTCTATACTTGCACGAATATTGGAAGAATTAGTATGTGAGCGAGCTGTCCCTCATCTCCACGAAAAAAAAAATCTTCAGGAGGAACCCAAAAATTCATCCTCGTCGACGCGAACAGCCCGAGAAGACGAAGCGCGAGGAGGCTCGAAAAGGAGCACCAAGCTCTTCCGCCGCTCTCTTTAAGGAAACAACAATATAACCTGCTCCAAAAGAAAGGAGGGACGAAGATGAGAGCAGAAGAAAAAAAAAAAGGAAAACCATTTATTACTCTTTTGCCGAGTCAATATAAATTGCGGACGGGTTGTTTGAGTAATGATGATAATGCTTGTTGCGGTTTTGCGCGCATTCGACACACCTCTTTACCTGTGCCAAAAATTTCCCTAAAACCTCCTTACTAAATACATTTTTTTTTTGTCACCCCTTTCGAAGGATTTACAACTTCACCACCATTCGCAAAAACCCAACAAAAACATTTCATCATCCCAAGAAAACCGCAAGAATTACGCACCTTAATGGTTTTTTTTTCTTGCTGAGCTCATCCCCAATGTTAGCTCAGTGATTCCTTCAGTCAATAAACCACTTTAAAAACATCTACTTCAGGGTTTATTTTTTCATAAACATCGATTTATTTGCTTTACAGATTTGTACTGCTTGAACTAAAATATGTTTATTAAGTGTTAGTCTTAATGAAAATTATCTTTCTCTTTATATTAGCGATTCTTTTTTTATAGTCAACACGTTCTCGGAAAATCCTCGTGCAGAAGATGGATGTACGTAATGTCTGCATGCTTAATATAAAATGGATGAGGTAATCATCCATCGATACTAAATCATTTCGTTAATTGGATTCATGCAACAGAAGCAAAAGAAAAAGAGTGTAAAGATGAAAAAAGTAAACAAATCGCGTACGAAAAGCGCAGTTCCTTTCTGCTTACTTCAGTAATTGCGGCTCTCCGAAGCCCCCAAGAAGAAACGGCAGCAGTCGCGGTGGAAAAGGAACAGAGAGTTGCGCGCATTATGGTCGAGTGCTCGGCATTTAAATAATTGTGGTAATTCCTTTGGAGAAAACTCAATTTCCCCAGTGAGAAACTAGCCGATTGTAACAGCATTTTTCTAACTGTTAGAAAATGCTGGAATTCCGAGCGTTTCTTCCAATTCGTCGTCGTTTTCCACATACATATACACACATATCAAATGTCAATTCAAACAACCTTAATCACTACTTTTTGGTACTTCTTGTCTTCAGTTTTCATTAATGAAAATTAGAAAATACTATTAATATCAGATTAATGGTAGTAAAATTAATTTTATGATTTAATTAACAATTTTATAAGTGATTTGCATATTTATTTATTTACTATACATAGTTATTGAGAAATTAAATAAAAATTTAAAGATATATTTTTTTGTATCAAAAATCTTAATATTTTCATTAATTAACAAAAGATTTTAAAAATAAAATTTTCAGAATTTGAAAATTTATTACATAATATACATTATTATTACAAAGTTAAGAAAATGTTTATTAGAAACGTTATAGTTTTAACTTAAATTTACACATTAATTTATTTAATTAGTGTGTTTACTTATTGACTAATTAAATGAAATGTGAAGTCTTGTTTTTTTTTTTGGTAGAAAAAATCGCCATGTTTTAGTCATTAATTAATATTACTTTAAAATGTATCTTTTATATGAAAAATATGGGCATTAAAGTCTTTTGTTACATAATTTGAAGATATATTAAAATATTTGCAGTTTTTTAAATTATTATGTAAAGAAAATAATCTAAAATTATTGAAAAATTGTTATATTTCAAATACTAAATAATATTATGTTATAAAAGTTATATCTGAAGAAGTGTAGGATTGGTGTGATTATGAATAAATTAATTTTTGAGTAATTATAAAAGAATAATATAAAAAAAAGTTGGATAAAGTTGTAATAATTATATGTATTTTTTGCTTTATATTTGTCTTCCTTGATTTATTAATTATTATTAAGCGTTGTAAGAGGAAATCGTGTTTAGTTTATAATTATAATACGCGCTGTAGTTTTCGAAATATGTAGAAAAAAAATTGATTTGAATGAATGGGAGAAGAACAAAAAAGAACAAGTTCGTCACGTTGACCGGAAACGCGTTCGCCGGCGCCCACTTTTCGTTTGAGCCGCGAGAGAAGGACAACTACGAGAGGAGGAGGAGGAGGAAAAGATCCTCCTGCTAACAGGAAATGCACTTATTTGATTTAAAAACACGAGACGCGAAACGCAAGTGGGAATTGTCCTCGTCGTTTCGAGAATTGCGCGCACTCACATATAGATTTATTTATATGATATATAGAGAGAAACACTATGACTATGAAAGTGAAACGAGCGCAAGGACCTTCCTGGGATAGGTGTACATCGGCTTCCTGGTTTTCTCGCACATCGAGGCCCCAAAGAAAATCCAACTAGAAAATCGCGAATATAAAAGACAGACCTTTCAAACATACATTTTTTTTTCAACCTCCATCAGTTTTTTTTTTTGAAGGGTCGTGTGCCGCCTCGCGATCTCGCAATTCCTTACCGAAGACACCATCTGCCTTTATTCTTCCCCTCTTCAATTCTTCCTTATTATACACATCCTTTTTTTACCTTATTTCACGTTCGTATAAGTGCATTTATTTGGCAAGAAGAAAGGGTTCCGTATCGAATTGCTAAAGGGACACGTGCCACCGCACCAGGTAGGTGAAAAGGGTTGGCACGCACATGCCTCATCCTTCCTTCACATAAATATCTCTATAAAAAAAAAAGAGGATGAATCAAAAAGCAGGATATCGATCGATTTCGGAAAGGGGGAGGTTTTTTGGCTTTCCAATCTTCATCGCAGATTGCTTAAATCACAGCCGAAGATCTTTTCTTAATTCTTTTCCACCTTGAAGGTAATAGGATTTTGCTCATTATAAAAGTTTATTGGATTTTTTTTTACATCCTTTCAGTTAATTTTTAACCCTTACCAACAAATGAAAACAATGACTTTACCAAATCTTTCCTTTCATCAAAAACCCTTAATTTTTACAAAAATTGAGTAGAAAATTTCTTATAGATACATATATTTCTGATAACCTCAATACAATCTCTTCAAGCGCTAAAATTAGCAATTAGTACAATCCCATTCACCGAACTTAAATATTAAAAAAAAATCCGATTTGTTTGTTCTTAAACTTAGGACAAAGTTAATGAGCAAACAAGTCTCAAATTTATTAGATCCAGTATAAAACTAGGACTTTTCTAACGTCTAGACTTAAATTTAGACATTATTTTAGATATAATAAATATTATGTGAACTCATAGAAAATATTAATTTTTGTACTGTGAATTTGAATATTTTAAAAAAATCTTGGAATCAATTAGTATAGGACCACATTCAAAGATGCACGATGATTCAGAGGTCAGATTGTGAAATTCTTTCTTTGTGTGAGATGCATGCGGACCTCACAAAATCGTCTTCGTACTAATAACGGCGAGAAAGAATTTTGGAAATTTGTAAGAAATAAATGTGTGTATTGACGTGAAGAATGATGTATTGAAGAAAGCGAAACGCGAACGCAATCAACTGAAGACGTTCCTAACGCGGCGTGTAGTGGAAAATTATGTGCACAATATTTACCAACAGAACTGCAAACAAAGCGTGCCAATGCAAACATTTGGGCATCTCCGAAGACTGGTATAATCTTGTATTAACATTAGTATTTTTGCTGAAATATAATTTGTTAATGATGATGCATTGATGGTCTTCAATTTATGGATGAAGATTGAAGAATCAGCGAGCTCAAAAAAAAAACACGATTCGTTTGGGTTTTTTTGACCAAAAAAAATGGTTGGTTAAAGTCGCCTCGGGGGAAGAGGAGTTGGAGCAGCCGTCCCATACATACCCGGGCAGGATGATCTATAGAGGAGAGGATTATTAAAATCGCATCCGTGGTCATTTCAGTTTAGAATAAAGGTGAAGAGAGCGAAAGATATGGGAAAAGGAGAAGAGGAAAAAGACTATATGAAGATGAAGAAGAGGAGGAAGGTATTGGCTGTGCGAGAGAGGTGAGGTCTTCGAGGCAGAGGCGAGGAGCAGCAGCAGCAGCAGCAGATCTGGGTCGCGATTTGCCATTGAACCAAACGTGACGTCGACGAGTCATTCACCTGTGACGTCAGGCGGCCGCGGAAGAAGAAGAAGAGAAGGAGGAAGAAGAAGAAGAGGAGTAGAAGAAGAATAAGAAGAAAGAGGTGGCGGCGTTGGAGGTGGAGGAAGAAAAACGATGGATCTGAGAGGAGGAACGTAGTCTTCGTCTTCGTCATCGTCTCTCGCTACAGCTGATGATGATGATGATGATGTGTACAGATCGGAGCGTTTGCAATTCCCCAAATATACAGAGGCGTGTTCCTTCCTTCACATCTGTGAAGAAGAGCGAGAGAGGAAAACGCGGCGAGACGGAGAGACCTCGGCTAAGGTCACGTCACCTATGTATATTATATCACATTCTTCCTCTCCTTTACATTTTTATTCACAACCATCGATGATGTTACACACATTCTCACTCCATTTTTTTCTTCAGTTTGGTTTGTGCATCCTCTCTCATTCTCTTCCGTCGTTTCTACACTATATAGAATTTTATATATGTATTTTTTTTTTGATATAAACATATGCAATCCTCCATAAAATTCAATGCCGCTCGCACCTTGACCGCACGAATTCTTCGCCCAAAATAATTTACACATTGCTCGATGATGATGATCATGATGATCAGGAAAAGAAGCGATGGAGAGATCACCACCTACACGCTCAACCTATTAGCTCTACCAATTTGTATGCTCATTTCGACATTTAACCACTAAATATATTTACATTTACACTTAAACTCATATTCTTCTCCCATCATCATCCAAATTTAAATCCAACCAATATTACGAATCTGACATATCTAAAAAATACGAACTTGAACTTGAACCAACTATAATTTACAAGGACAAATTGAAATAATTACAAACTCAATAATTATAAAACTAAATTCACACTTTGGTAACTATGGTAATATAACTACGAAATATAATAAAGCGTCCTTATCAATTTGGGTAATGTCTATAGTGTTTCTTTGATAACTAAGGCAACTTAGGTAACATCCATAGCAACTATGGTAATTTTCATAACAACGTGATAAATTTCTATAGCAACTAAAAAAAATAATGTGAAAAACTTTTTCTAAAGCAAAAGATTTTTATAACCATTAGTTTAATTATTAATATATACAAAGAGGTCAGATATTCCAGTTCGAGGAAATATTAGAATAAGAAAAAAAAACGAATAAATAAATAAATATTGTCTAATACAGGTAAAATGACTGTAAAAAAAATTGTGAGAAAGAGAAGAGAAAAAAAAAACTGAATTTGCGAACGACCCAAATACGATTGTGATAAATGTGCGGATTTAAATAAATTAGCGACGCTCGAAGCGAAAACCTAACTGTGATATAGATGTAGATTTATATAAATAGACAAAAATGAAGTGAGAAAGAAATTGTGGAACAGAGAGATTGTCGATTGCGTAATATGCAAAAAAATAAGAAAATAGAGTAAAAGAAAATTTGCAATTTACGTTGCGGCATTAACATTGGATAACGATTAGATAATGGTTGAATAGGAAATATGTTTACTGATTTGAATATTGCTTATGTTTACTTTAAATTCAATTAATAATAATACTATTTATTTTAGAAATTTATGTATAAAATAATTGTTTTATTACATAAATCCTAAAAACGTACGTTTCCTGTTATGTTATAGAAATTTCTGTGAAAAAAAAAAAGCACACGTGGGGGATGATTTTTTTTTATTTGAAAGAACCGCATCTTCTGGTCGTAAATTAATATTTATAGATATTTAAAAAAAATGCTGCGCCCACCCCGAAGTGCTGAATTTGTGGGGTGGATTCAGCCGTATTATTATGTATTCTCGTCGCGTATTTATTTTTTTTACTAACAATTCTTTGTTTTTTTTTTTGAACTCAGGTATGCGTGCACCTCGCATGGTCTTCCTGGTCTCTTCACCCTCCAAGAAATAAAAAAACTGGAGGACATCGAGGAACAGATGCGAATGTATCGGGTTGCAATCTCGAAAAAAAAAGGTAATAATATGAAGAAGGAAGAAAAAAAAACGATGCAGTTTTTTACAGGAAGAAGCGTGGGGGAGTCGCGACACGTGTACGCCAATTTTTTTTTTAAAGAGTCCCTCCAGTTCTTCGGTCGAGGAAATGCACCTAAGCACACAATGGGCACGATCTTCCATTTTTTTTTCATCATCATCATCATATTTCTTCCGTGTACACCAAAAATGAAGATGAAGAGAAAAAAACCTAAATAAAGAACAGAAATCATAAATATGCGTTGGGCAAATAATAAACGGTGTCCTCAACACCCACCGCACGCCATATGGCACGTGGCCGAAGAGGATGGACCGACGAAGAAGGAGGAATTACGATGTACATAAAAAATGGGTGCACAAAGAGACCTATACTCTCTTCCACTTCCTTCTTTCTAATTTATTTGCGGTGCACGCAAACCAGGAAGTCGCTTCAGAGACGATCGCAGGCGGAAAAGGAAATAATGGCTTCGGAACAGATAAAACGCGAGAGAGAATAAGTGGAAAACCGGAGAGCGAAAGAGACGAGAGGACTATAGTCTTAATTGGTTTTCACACTCTTTGTTGGCCGACTCCTGTTTCGGTTCATCGCGTCTGGATGCGAAAGGAAAGCACAATTAATTGAATATTTCACGAACCAGATGAAAAGGTCCACTGTTCTTGTGATTTCGGGCTCGTTATTTAAATGCTAATCGCATCTGTGCTCTTCGCCGGTTGCGTAACGCACAGAGCAACAATGTTGCTGCTGCTGCTGCCACGATTTATTTTTTCTTATTCTTAGCTCAACTTCTTCTTCTCTCGGAGTGTTTGTGTGTGTGCTTGTATATGTATTTTTTTTTTCATACTCGTTCTTTCCAAATGGGAGAAGGAGCGAGATGAAGAACAGAAACTCGTTATTTAATTGACGGGCATTAACTTATTTCCGCAGAAATATTAATTCGACCAAACGGCCCGGGCCACCGGTATTTATAACCCACGGAGGTTTAATTAAGTCTTCCACTCTTGCTACCATTCGTATCGACTATTCAATCTTACCAACGACAATACTTCAAATGCTTCAAATACAATTTTTACAATGCATCAAATATTCAAAATATTAAAAAGTATTTAAATAAAACGTGAAGAAAACTGTAGATCTTATAACAAGAAAATGGTAAAAGTTACAAAGTTACTAGTAGATTATTTTTAAAGATCATAATTTCTTATTTAATTTGTATATTCTGAAATCTAATTAGCTATAGTTTTTATCGTGTAATTAAATAAAACGTGTAGTCATTGCTTTTTAAAAGTTCAATTTTTATACCCTAAAATTTAACAGTTTATAACTAGTAAATGGTAAAATCCACAAAGTAGCCAATAGTATTTTCTTAAATATCATAGTTTCTTCTTTAATTTGCGTATTTAGTGATCTAAATAGCTTTCGTATTAATCGAGTAATTAAATAAAATGTGAAATCATTACTTTTCACAAGATCAATTTTTATACCCTAAAATGTGAAAATTTATAACTAGTAAATGGTAACATCCACAAAGTAGCCAATAGTATTTTTTTAAATATCATAGTTTCTTCTTTAATTTGCGTTTTTAGTGATCTAAATATCTTTCGTATTAATCGAGTAATTAAATAAAACGTGAAATCATTGCTTTCTACAAGTTCAATTTTTATACCCTAAAATGTAAAAATTTATAACTAGTAAATGGTAACATCCATAAAGTTACCAATAGTATCTTTTAAAAGGTTATAGTTTCTTCTTTAATTTGCGTATTTAGTGATCTAAATATCTTTCGTATTAATGAAGAAATTAAATAAAATGTGAAATAATTGCTCAATTTTTATACCTTAAAATGTGAAAATTTATAACTAATAAATGGAAGCATCCACAAAGTAGCCAATAGTATTTTTTTTATATATCATAGTTTCTTCTTTAATTTGCGTGTTTAGTGATCTAAATAGCTTTCGTATAAATCGAGTAATTAAATAAAACGTGAAGTCGTTACTTTTCACAAGTTCAATTTTTATACCCTAAAATGTAAAAATTTATAACTAGTAAATGGTAACATCCACAAATTTACCAATAATATATTTGAAAAGGTCATAGTTTCTTCTTTAATTTACGTATTCAGTGATCTAAATAGTTTTCGTATTAATCGAGTAATCAAATAAAACGTAAAATAATTGCTCAATTTTTATACCTTAAAATGTGAAAATTTATAACTAATAAATGGAAGCATCCACAAAGTAGCCAATAGTATTTTTTTAAATATCATAGTTTCTTCTTTAATTTATGTGTTTAGTGATCTAAATAGCTTTCGTATTAATCAAGTAATTAAATAAAACGTGAAGGTATTGCTTTTCACAAATTCAATTTTTATACCCTAAAATGTAAAAATTTATAACAAGCAAATGGTAACATGCACAAAATTACCAATTGTATCTTTTAAAAGGTTATAGTTTCTTCTTTAATTTACGTATTTAGTGATATAAATAGCTTTCGTATTAATCGAGTAATTAAATAAAACGTGAAGTCGTTGCTTTTCACAAATTCAATTTTTATGTGTGTATAAATATTAAGAATTAATTTTAACCTGTAATGAACTTTATATAATTTATAACATTTCAATTTTATATTGCTTTTCAAATATTTTTAAGTAAAAATAAACATTAAATTAAATTAAAAATAAACTCACGAAATTAGAAAAATTGATATTATTTTACAACTAATTGATAAATACTAGAAAATTAGCTCTAAGTTTATTAGAAAGTCAATTAATTTATCTTCAATTTGCACATTTTATTATGTAATTAGTGTACGTAGTTATCGAGTAATTAATTAAAACGTGAATCTTCATTTCCAAGTTGTTTGCAACTGAATGTACACGCATGTAACTAACATTTATTGATTTGATCAAATACCTCTACATAATAAATACCTCCTAGTCTCTAGATAAAAAAAATATATAATTTTATATAAATTTAATTAATTTTATCAATTAAACATTAAAATATTACAAATTAATTAATTTATTATTAATCTACAAAAAAAAATAATTTCATTGATTATTGGAATTTATGATGAAATTATTTGCACTTAATAAATTTCAAGATTTAAAAGAAAAAAATAGTAATTAGAAATATTCAGTGATCTAAATAGTTTTCGTATTAATCGAGTAATCAAATAAAACGTAAAATAATTGCTCAATTTTTATACCTTAAAATGTGAAAATTTATAACTAATAAATGGAAGCATCCACAAAGTAGCCAATAGTATTTTTTTAAATATCATAGTTTCTTCTTTAATTTATGTGTTTAGTGATCTAAATAGCTTTCGTATTAATCAAGTAATTAAATAAAACGTGAAGGTATTGCTTTTCACAAATTCAATTTTTATACCCTAAAATGTAAAAATTTATAACAAGCAAATGGTAACATGCACAAAATTACCAATTGTATCTTTTAAAAGGTTATAGTTTCTTCTTTAATTTACGTATTTAGTGATATAAATAGCTTTCGTATTAATCGAGTAATTAAATAAAACGTGAAGTCGTTGCTTTTCACAAATTCAATTTTTATACCCTAACATATAAAAATTTATAATTAGTAAATGGTAACATCCACAAAATTGCCAATAATATATTTGAAAAGGTCATAGTTTCTTCTTTAATTTGCGTGTTCAGTGATCTAAATAGCTTTCGTATTAATCGAGTAATTAAATAAAACGTGAAGGTATTTCTTTTCACAAGTTCAATTTTTATACCCTAAAATGTGAAAATTTATAACTTATAAATGGTAACATCCACAAAATTGCCAATAGTATATTTTAAAAGGTCA
The DNA here is from genome assembly GCA_963457615.1 of Nicrophorus investigator. Classification (NCBI taxonomy): domain Eukaryota; kingdom Metazoa; phylum Arthropoda; class Insecta; order Coleoptera; family Silphidae; genus Nicrophorus; species Nicrophorus investigator. The sequence goes on from OY735144.1 coordinate 2,562,057, forward strand.
TAGTTTCTTCTTTGATTTGCGTATTTAGTGATCTAAAAAGCTTTCGTATTAATCGAATAATTATATAAAACGTGAAGGTATTGCTTTTCACAAGTTCAATTTGTATACCCTAAAATGTGAAAATTTATAACTTGTAAATGGTAACATCCACTAAATTACCAATTTTATCTTTTAAAAGGTCATAGTTTCTTCTTTATTTTTTGTATTTAGTGATCTAAATTGCTTTCGTATTAATCGAATAATTAAATAAAACGTGAAGTCGTAGCTTTTCACAAATTCAATTTTTATACCCTAATTTATAATTAGTAAATGGTAACATCCACAAAATTGTCAATAGTATCTTTTAAAAGGTCATAGTTTCTTCTTTAATTTTCGTATTTTATGATCTAATAAGTGTGCATGGTTATCGAGTAATTAAATAAAAGCCAAATACATTGAAACAAATCTAAAAATCGACATATTTCATTGATTAATTAATATTTCTTATTAATAATTATATCAAAATATGCGTAATTAAATACTTTATAATATGTGATTAATGTATTAATTAATTTCTTTATATACTGTTAAAAAAACAATTTATTTTTTTCTACAGATATATTACGCTATTATTTTAAAGTTATTGTAATTGTGTAATTTATAAAATTTATTATATAGTTTGAAACGTTCGATTTTCGTGTAGTGCGTATAAAAAGATGTGAGAGGTGTATTTCATGGGTTTTTCGTTGCATAACGAAGAGCCAAAATTTATTCAGCATCTGGAATGGGAAGACTGTGGCCAATAATGGTAATGCAACGATGCGGTTCTGGGCAGTCCTCGAGCGCCTCGTGGACGAACCACAAGCATCATCTATTATTATTATTATTATATAAGGAGAGGCCTTTTTTGATGGAAGTTTCGACACCGGAGACGACGAATCATTGTAACGCCGTATTAATACCTGATAATTGCAGGCCGACGCACGCAGACCCATCATTAAATCAACCGATTCCTATTAATAATGAACACACAAAAAAAAAATATGTGTGTATAAATATTAAGAATTAATTTTAACCTGTAATGAACTTTATATAATTTATAACATTTCAATTTTATATTGCTTTTCAAATATTTTTAAGTAAAAATAAACATTAAATTAAATTAAAAATAAACTCACGAAATTAGAAAAATTGATATTATTTTACAACTAATTGATAAATACTAGAAAATTAGCTCTAAGTTTATTAGAAAGTCAATTAATTTATCTTCAATTTGCACATTTTATTATGTAATTAGTGTACGTAGTTATCGAGTAATTAATTAAAACGTGAATCTTCATTTCCAAGTTGTTTGCAACTGAATGTACACGCATGTAACTAACATTTATTGATTTGATCAAATACCTCTACATAATAAATACCTCCTAGTCTCTAGATAAAAAAAATATATAATTTTATATAAATTTAATTAATTTTATCAATTAAACATTAAAATATTACAAATTAATTAATTTATTATTAATCTACAAAAAAAAATAATTTCATTGATTATTGGAATTTATGATGAAATTATTTGCACTTAATAAATTTCAAGATTTAAAAGAAAAAAATAGTAATTAGAAATATTTTGCTACAAATTTTCTTGAATATCTTAATGTAAATTACATAATTCTTTTTATAAAAAATCAATAATTATTCGTTAAATCTTATTTATTCTTTGTAATTCTATTATTTAAAAGCAACGAAAATCTATTTTTTTTTAATATTATTTCCTTTAGCTAATTCAGTCTTCGTTTATTAAAAGCCATTACAGATAAAAGAGCTCGAAATTAATTGGCTATAAAACGAATTAATTAGTTTTTTTCTTATATAAATTATGTATAATAATGATTAGTTTTTTTTTTCTAACATTTATTCTGCACTTCTTTTCGATCCAAAGTTTTTTGGACTTTTGTCGGGTTTGAATTGAATTATGTTACTGTTCTCGTTAATAGTATAGGTAAGAGCTCGTATATCATCATTCCGAACTCGACGTCCGCTCCACATGATTAATAACATACTAAACGCCCATACGTTAGTCCAATTAATAAGCATTCGGATTGATCTTACACGATTGTTCTCTTCCTCTTAATTCTTTTGATTTATATTTCTTTTAATTACTTTAAAAATAAATCTTTTTTTCATCATCATAATTAAGTAGTAACAAATTAATTTAATATTATATAAAAAAAAATCATTATTAGATTTCAACAATTTTAAACAAATTTAGTTAAAACTTATATACGTTTCCATACCTTGAATTAAAAAATTATGTTAAATATTTAATAAAGTGTAAAAATCTTTTATAATAAAAGTTTTGATTTTATAAAATTTAAATAATTTTTCACACATTTATTTAAAACTTATATAAATATTTTATTCTCGTATTATTTTTTTAATAAACTTTTTATCCAATATTTAAGTAAATTAAACTTATTTCTATATTTTTATAATTTAAAGTTTAGAAATAAAAATCTTTATTTTTTTATACAAAATTTTTTGATATAATTATTGTTTAACAATATTTTAAATATCAAATTGATTTATAATAATCTATTTTTATTATATAAGTTTTGATTATTAGATTTGTTCAATTTATAACAAAGTTTGTAAAAAATATATAAAAATGATAAATAAATGTAAATTTCTTTTATTATTTTTAATAAATTAATTATTATTTTAAATAATAAACAATTTATTCATTAAAAATATTATTTAAAATACATTTATTTTTCATGCAAAATTCATTTTCTGTTGGTCCGTAAAAGCACGTACCTCATTCGTTTTCCCTTTCTTCGTCTGCATTAGAACAAAAGTGTTTAATAAACATCAAAGTAAAAGTTGTTTAATTCGCCATTTAACATCAGCCATTGTAACTTTCACAATACTAATTATAAATTCACATATATGTAGAGTTCGAATTTAAATCGATATAGAAGAAAAAAAAATATAAGAGAATAAAGAAAACAGGAAAATAACTGCTGCAATTATTAATGTTAATTATTGATTTAGTGATCCGATTATGCGGTACACGTGATTTTTCTTTCTTTATTTACTTTCTATGTGACCTTGCAAAAAAATTGAAAAAAAGAAAAAATAGTAAAAATTGAATTGGACCTAGAAATGTGCCTTGCGGAAAAGCGGCTAATTTTTTTTTGTATTACGTGCAAAAATTTTGTAACTGTAAAAGTAGATTTAGGAATGGTCAGTAATTGTAAATATTTGTTGGTAAAAAGGAACGAGGTCGGGCGGGCAACAATGAAGAATGAAGAAAGGTGGAAGAATGATAGAAGAATGGCTTCGAACGTCGAGGAGAGTTCTGGATTTTTTTGTAGTTGTTTTTGTTCATCGATTATGCAAGAGATGAAAACAATGCAGAGGGATCGGAACCTCCTCCCCCATAGCAATCTGTTCCCGGAAGCTAACGGTGCTGCAACTGCTGGGGGTGAAGAAGTGCACTCGCTCTGTATACAAACAAGATGCGGAAGACTGTTCGGACCAGATGATGACCTAACGGTACAGCGTCATCCCATTACCGGGTGGTTGGTAGTAGTAGTAGTCCAAGGAGGAGACCCCCATCGACCTTCGTCGTTACGCAACGCCCCAGACGCAAGGACGGACGTCCTCACACGTATAATAATCTCCTTTTGAAAATTGAAGCGAAACCATTAAGGATGAATAACGTTGAGGAACCAAAAAAAAAAAAAAAATGGAAGCAATAATGAGTGAGATGAAACGAGATGGAAGTATTAGTTTTTCGAGTCTGGTCGCCCCCCGTTCCGTATTTATGATGGCTTAATGTTAGTTTATTGACCTATGGTACGTTCGTTTCGATTGTGTCCGTTCATATACTCTGCATTATGGGATTACATACGTGTTTCTGACTCTCTGCGTGTATATATGTATAATACATAATGACTAAGATAAAATATGACCAGTTTTGAATAATATGCTCTATGTCCTCCGCCGTTTAATGGGAATGCCTCGACGACGGCGGCATTCCAGAAATTCCCACCTCGTCGGAGACCTCCAGAGGAGCGGAAAAAAAGCGATCGTCTCGTCGTTGTTTCCGAGCTTACGCTTCTCTTAATTAAGTGCTAATTGAGCTTAGCACAATGCCGTCCGCTTTAATCCTTTGCTCCAACCTTGCATTATCCATCCTCATCATTTTCTACCGAGAATCTTCCTTTATTCATACATATTTCCACAAACATTTCCACTTATCAATCTAACAATAAAAAATTTATACAACAACATTCTTCACATCACAGTTTGATTTTTATAACAATTTAAATTTAAAAAAATGGCGGATATATCCGCCACATCACTAAATTACGGATTCTACTAGAGTAAAGTGTTATTTGACTATTTTACGTTGATGATGATGAATCTTTTCCATCTGTTTTTTTTCTTTGACTTTCCTACAATTGAATCAGTAGATTGGAAACCTTTACACGTTAAAATCCTTTGAAATATATATTTTTTTTGTTGTAAAACCCGCTGAACAATAATTCTAAATAATGGCTTTTACCGTTTGGGAATGCCTTATTCTTTTTTTGTAAATCGTTTATTTTTATATTATGTAACATCATTAATGGATTATACTTTAAACTTTAGTTTAAATAATTAACAATTTTTGATAAATTTCTTTGTGAAAGGACTAGTAGCAAACACGCATTGGTTTCGGTAATTACGGCTTCCAGCAGTCTGCTGCATCAATTTTCCTACCTACAAAAGACCGAATTTAATCCTGAAAATAAAAAAAATGATGATGGAACGAACGGATGTTTCCATCATCATTTCATAGGTATAATTTTCGTAGAGTCTGCTTCCTTCCTTCTTTAACGCAAAAATTCTCGAATTATATAATTGGCGGCGTGGCGTTTCCTCCTAATCTCACGCATTCGTTCCTCCTCTACTTTCGTTAAATTTGTTTGATCGTCGTTTCTGTAAGCTATTACCGTTGTTGCCACCTGCTGAATGGTGCGTACATCCATTTCTGCTCTATTAATAGCGTTGAGCGGGTCAGGGTCAGCCCGAAATTTCCATTACATCCATAATTTATGGTAATTTCCGTGCGAATCGGCAGGCAGGCAGTCGGGTGCGTGTTCATAATTCCGGAGGATTTGGCCTGGCCTCGCCTCCAATAATTTATTCCTCGCGAATGCAGCAAATCACGCCATGAATTTTATATATGTATATATATATATTTGTACGCACTTACGACACACCGAAGAAAGCTTTAACTTTCCTCAACCATTCTACAATGCAAAAAAAAAATAATACAAATAAACACAACAAAACTACAAATAAAATATTTACAATTAAATTTTACACATGTTTTAAAAATTACTATTATTTTACGCATATTTTGATATAAAAACTATTACGTAATCATAATTTATAGCTGAGAAATTTTCTTACAAAATTGAATCAATTTTTTGTTAATTTTTTAAAAATTATTTAATGATTTTATAATATAAAAGTTGATTAAAAAAAATTCAATAGATTTTTCCGATTTGTCTAATTTGCATATATTTTATAATTTAATTGAAAGAAATCTAGTTTTACGCATATTTTAATATAAAAATTATTAATTAATGACTTAGATATGAAAGTTAATTGATAAAATTATAATTATTTATTTTAATTTAAAACTTTTTAAATATTTTATTATTACATTAAAATGGGATATTTATTCCGCATCTCGTGATATAAGAACTATTAAATAATTTTAATTAGTGATTGAGATATGGAGATTTAAAAAAAAATTAAAAACGTAAATACGTCTTCACTTTTAATTTAATTTCTTAAAAATTGCTTACGTTATTTTTATTGTAGATAATGATAATTAATGATAAAACTAGGCCCTTTCTAATGAATGTATTGTTTAATTTAATATTTGCATATTTTTTTGTTATAACAAAAAAAAAATTATAACTAAGTTTATTTAATGTTAATGAATGATTGAGATATGGCAATTTATTAAATGATATATAGTTATGAAACAGGATTAATCAATTTATAAATAAAGTTATGCAACAATGCACCAATTAAAAGGAAAAGATATGTGGAATTGCACGGATCGATCGAGCTGGCTCAATTGCGTAATTATTGATCGCGGCGCGAGGTTACGTAATGCGATAGAAGCGATTTTATTTGTTCGTTTTTTGAACGGTCGGTGCAACGTTTGAGCGTATTATTCAAGGCTTCACTTGAACTTAAACGATTTCCTTACTTCTGTGACTTCATTAGGTAGACGATACCATTGGATTACTGATACCGAATCCCACTAGACGCGCAACCACTGAATGACAATTGCATAACAGTTCTTCGCATTTCGTAGGAAGCGTTCGTAGGAGTCCAGGAACGAAACCTGGGGATGGAAGAAGAGGAGCGAGCTTCTTGGAGCGTTTCCGAAGAGCGAAGGTGCCGGTCGGTCGGTTACATAATGCAATGTGAGGCATTCCTCCGTGCTTCGCACATCACAATTGTCGATTCCTGTGCAGTGTTACAGAGTGTCGGACTGGACGGACGGACGAAGCGGCAGAAGAAGTGCGTCGCAGTTCGAGTTCCGCGAATTTATGCAGCGCTAATGTGCCAATTTGCAGCTTGAATTCTGCATGTGCGTGCTTCGTCGGATGGATGGATGGTTGGTTGGAAGGATGGATGGGTTATGGATGTATTCGTATTCCATCCACAATGTGAGTCTCTGGAGTTCACATCGTGGTGACTACGTGAGGACGTGGCAGAGGTGCGTAAGGATGCGTGTGTGTGTGTCAGTAGTTGTCTAATTGGCATATATACTGCATATACATACGTATACATACGCTTATGCAAGCACGACAAATCATAATGTAAACAAAGACGATTCGCGGGAATCGATGGACAAGACTTCCTCAAAGGAAGCACGAATGCATACAACCATAAAACCGTTCTTCAACTTGTCCTTCTTACTACTTCTACTTCACTTCATTCACTAAACTATCTATAATTTATAATTTACATCTCCTAAACTAAATAATATGGCCCGCGGGCCATATCCAACCCGTTAAATAATACATTCGGCCCGCAACAAAAAAAGTCATTTCAAATAAGAATCTATTCTAAAAATAATATTCATAACTTTTTTAACAAATTTCATTAACAAATAAATCTTCTAACATTTCATAGATTCTTCAAATGTATCATTAATTAATTTTATTAACAAATCAATCCTCTTCTTAAAATATTAAATAAATTAATTAAATCTTAAAGTTTAACTTAAATACAAATTTTATGTAAATTACAAATCATATTCATAACTTATTTATCAATAATTTTGGTTACAAATCAATCATTTTAGAATTTCTTAATCAATAATTAATGATATTTTATTTTTTGTTAAAAAACTATTACATAACTAAACTTTATATGAATATTGTCTGAAATATATTGAAAATCTTAAAAATTTGAACTGTTTTATCAAAAATTTATTAAATTATACTCAAAAATTTAAGTATCATTAATTTTATTAACAAATCAATCCTCTTACTTCTTAAAATATTAATTAAATTAATTAAATCTTAAAGTCTAACTTAAATGCAAATTTTATGTAAAGTACAAATCATATTCATAACTTATCTAACAATAATTTTGGTTACAAATCAATCATTTTAGAATTTTTGATATTCTATTTTTTGTTAAAAAACTATTACATAACTAAACTTTGTATGAATATTGTCTGAAAAATACTGAAAATCTTAAAAATTTGTTTGCTTAATTTAAATATTATTAATTTTATTAACAAATCAATCCTCTTCATTTTTAAAATATTAAATAAATTAATTAAATCTTAAAAGTTTACCTTAAATAAAAAAATGATGTAAAGTACAAATCATATTCATAACTTATATTACAAATCAATCATTTTAGAAAAAACTTAATTATTTTTATGAAATTCTTCAATTTTTAATTAAAATTTCTTTATTTTTTTAGTACTACAATTAATTAATTTAAATAAAAAATAAGTAGATTTCTTTATTATAAATTGTTATCAAAAGTACTCTAAATAATCAATCATCAGTGATTTTAATCACATTCAAAGATAACATTTAAATATCTACAAAAAATTGACAATTAGCTTATTTTCAAAGAAAGATAAGATTAATCACATTGTGTTTATTTCAACAACTCGTGTAGTTTTTATTTTAAAATTTATAAAATAATTCTCATTAATAATTACTTAAATTATTTACTTAAAATCTATATTAGAAACAATAAAAATATGTAAATAAAATTATCAATTAACAAAATTGTAACATTTTACAAAAATTAAGTAATGTTATTAGTTTATAAGCAATTGATTTTATATCAGTTTTTGATTAGATCATAAAGAAAGGGGAATTACCTTGTGAATTATAATATTTCAAGTATATATCAGAATATTTTAATGTTTTAGTCTTGGATGATGATATTAAGTCTACATCAGATAATGTGGAAAAAAAGTTATCAGTGACTTTGCAAATTTGATTTAAATTTAGAATTATTTGTAATGGATTATTGAAGTGGTCTCGTTTATTTTATTGAAAATCTATATAAACATGTTTTTTTGGATCAGTCGATTGATGCAATCAGAAAGGTTCGGTCGAGATGTTCGTGAAGCTGTCAGTATTCCTCGCAGTTTGTCTGCATTTAGCAGCTGGTAATTGAAATTTTTTTATTAATAGAAAGAAATATTTTTTTGATTTTGATTTCTTCAGCTTATAATGGTAGAATTTCGAATGGATTCGACGCTGCTCTTGGTCAATTCGCGCATGCAGTTAAGGTGAGGATGGGTATAATCCTCTGCACAGGTTCAATTCTGGATGAAACGACAATCCTGACTTCAGCCAGATGCGTTCATAAGTGAGTAAATCATCTTTGATCGTATGGATTAAAACGTTTCTTGGAATTTGCGCAGATTACAAATTGATGGATTGATGATCGTCGCGGGAACTGTCGACCGTTACGGCGGAGGCGAAAGTCGCGACGTCAGTCAGATCATCGTCCACGAAGATTTCGATCCGGAAAGCTTGCACAACGATATCGCAATTTTGAAGCTGTTCTACCCGTTGGAGTTCGATCATACCATCGATTCGGTTAGGTTACCGGTGTATGAAACCCAAGAAGATGTTAACGTTTTGGTGAGCGGTTTTGGTAACATCAAATCTGGTACAAACTTGCAGTTCGCCTACCAAAGGACCATATCTGTGGAGCAATGCCAAGCTTTGCTTCCCGATAAAGATATTTCTGGAGATGAACTCTGCACCGTCTCCGCGCAAGGAGTTGGACTTTGCACCGACGATTTAGGCAGTGGTTTGGTTGATAACAAAGGACATTTGCTGGGAATTTCCAGTTTGGATGAATCCTGCGACTCCGACAAACCGGACGTTTACTTGAGGGTTCACTCTTACTTAGACTGGATCAATTACAATCGTATATAAATTTATAAATTTCAATTTGAAAAATGCATTAATAAAGTTATACTAAATTCATGATACTTCTGTGTTTTATACTGAAAATCTTAAACTTTTTTTTCATAATTGTATGTAATAAATATTCGAGTTGAAGGAGCACGTTTTCGGCCAGAGGCGGAGGTGGATGTTGATGATAATGATGATGAAGATGAGGAGGAGGATGAAGGAAAATATACAAACAACAACAACAACGGCAAAAGTAAAGAATGAAATGAAGAAATAATGAAGGAGGAAGAAAACCAGTTTGGATCCCTAAAAACCATCTGATAGCAATGCGGTTTATCCACGCGGCTCGGAAGATGCCGTCCCAGGATTAAAAAGCAAATGTTTACATTATTATTGTTGTTGTTGCGCAATTGTGCAATTGAGGAATTGTGCCGTGAGGTCAAAGACTTTATCCTCCTCACCATATTTTCCACTAGAAAAATATACAATTCCTTCCAAAAAAGTAAAATTTAATTCTTAAATTCAGAATTCTTATATAAAAAACGTTTAACAAAAGTTTTATCACAGATTCGTTCTTTTCTAAAAATTATAGTAAATTTTCTACCTTAATTTTTTTTCAATTCTTATACAAAATAATTATACAAAATATTAAAATGTAAATGTTTGGTTTCAACTAAATTCAAAGTTAAATTTGTACCAAAATTAATACAAATTGTAAATTATTTGTAATGTATAGATTTTATGTGACTTTGGTGATGTATTAGGTGAGATACAAAGGAAACGCAGTCCACCGGAATCCTTGACCAAGATAAAACTGCACCGCGGAACAGGATTTTCAGTTAAGATCAAGGAATTGCGATCACAGTCAATGCATATACATATATATACACACTCGCACTGAAGCCAGAAAGACAGAGATAGACTCGGTACTCTCACAAGTATAATACCACTCTTTGACTTCTTGTATCCTTGCGGTTTTGGAATTGCAATGCGACAATGGCAGCCTTGAGGCGCATGCAGCAAGCAGCAGCAGCAGCGTTAGACTTTTTGCATCCAGCCGGTCGATCTTAATAACATTGCCACCTTGAACTTTATTACTTTGCGTTTCCTCATGGCTGGGAATCGAAAGCGTCGCGACGCTTTCTATTCTAATCCAATATCATTATTATTATTAATATTAGTCTACACATTTGCATGCATTCATTATTACCTTTTTATTTTACCTTTCCAGCTTCATCTCCGATTACAGTTATTATCCAAACCTTAAGAACTAAATGTTAAAAACGAACAGGATCTAATAATCAAAATATTAATTATATTTTTTTTTATACAATTTCGAACGAAATCGATTGAAACAGTAATTATACATTTATAATATTTCTAAATACATATCCGCATTTTATTTAAAGAAAATCAACAAATTTCGTTATATAATCTCGTAAATTGGGACAACTTGTCACGATTGCGTTCACAGCTTCTTTTTTCCTCTTCGATTTCGTTATCTCATCACGGTTTCAGATAAATCACTTGTAATGTTAAGTCCATATTTCAGCAAATAAGATAACTCAACTCTCTTCTATCGCAATAAGAAATTATTGGGTTTCCTTGAAGTTTTACTGGGAAAAAGGACCGAAATTTTCGGTAATAAATTAAACGGTCGCGTTCCGAAGATGAAGAGAGTTGAGACAAGGAGCGAAGCTGCTCGTAAATCCATCTGCCGTTTCGGCTTTTAATGATGATTGGTGTCTTAGTTATCTGCCAGGTTGTAGTCGCTCGTTTCCTCCTCCTCCTTCATATAATGCGATTCTGCGATCATCTGCTTCCCACATAAGTCAGGCGAATCCAGGTAAAAGTAAAAGGGTTCGCTCAATTTTTTTTTTGTCCGTGCACCTTCGTCCTTTTTTACGCTCGGCGAAAGGTGCGCATTTTTTTCCCTTTCGATCGCCGAAAAGATATAATCACTTCCTCGTTCTTCAACATCTACCACCTTTTTTTTGTAGGTATACCTTCTTCGGATCACGCAAGATTACGTAACGCAAAAAAGGGGTACCCCTTTCATGAAGAATGTAAACTTTCTTTGATTCTTCAGCAAATTATTATATAAACATATTTTCTATTTGAATTACGTACAAATTACATAGAGAAGTATTTCAGCAAATTACCAAAAGATTTTATAATTCATACATGAAAAAAATCTTTGATTAATGAAGTAATGAAAACGTGAATTTTCTTCAATTATTTGCTATATTGATTACGTTATATTTTATAACTATTACATCATAAAATTGATGAAAAATAATAGATTTATAACTGCAATTCTTTTAGGAATTATGCAATCATTTCACGCAATTTTTGATAGCCGATCATATCTGTTCCTGTGGTTTATTTCTTTTTGTGTTCAGTGTGCCTTTGTGTGCACATTGATCTTGGCCGAATGGGATTGTCAGTCATCATCATAGGCGGAGGGACGAGGCTGGAATCAGCAATGAGTCGTTATGTAATTCGCAATTTTTTTTTTGTTCGTTCGTTTGCGAGTCTCTTCGAGTCTATTGGTTACACGTCCTTATGACACACACACTCAATAATACTATACGCATCGCGTTCCTATATAAAATAAAGTCTATTAATATATACAATCTATACAAAACATATTTATCGTGGATGGAAATCTTACCATTGGAAACGACGAGAATGGTCATCGAGGAAATGAATGAAACAAGGGATTTTATTTTCTTCTACAACAATTTCCGTATTGGATTTTACAATAATTCATACAAAATATAAGAAAACATCCTTGATATTTGTGCCAAAGCTAAATTTTTAATTACGATGAAAGAAAAAAATTAAAGAATTTCGGTTATTCCAAATACAAACAACGTTTATTTCCATGCAATTTAATATTCTAGAAAGTGAATCAATAAAATTTCAAAATACAATAAAATCCAAAAAAAAAAAAATAATAAATGCATATTTAATTAATTTAATTTTTTAACTTAAGTGATGATTTCATATTTTAATTCACGCTAGTTTATATCAGTTTCAGAATTGACTTTTTTGACAGCTCGTAGCAGACGATGGATGATAACATGAATAAATTTAATGGATTCGTTAGAAAGGTGAGACTTTAAGCTATAATTTGAATATTCGATGATATAATTTTCAAATTTAAGGTAATTACTATTGTTTTTTTTTTTGTGAAGTGGTAAAATTTCTTAAATTCAGATTCGTACAAGTTCTTCCTTCCTACTTGTTGTTGAGTTGCAGGAGGAGAGTTCATAAATGTAATCATGCAGAGAGGAGATGCCCGAAATAGATTGCATCCGCTTTGCGTAACCTGCGTCCGTGACAGGAGACCTCAAAATAGAGGAAAAGAAACGGATGACGTCGACGAAAACATTCTGCTGCTCTGCGATGATACGTCTGATGCCACAAAACGCATTTCATTTCGTGCCCATAAAATACCAAGAATGAAAACGTATGCACTTTCGTTGAATGAACGAAAAGAAAGAAAGCAAAATTCTTAACTTTCATTCACTTTTGTTTGAACTACATTTTTTGTTGTTGTTGTTGTTAATGAATGAGTTTGAAGATTGGATAATATCAGTGCCAAATAAAACTTTATTCACATAAAATGAAAATGTAAATATTTATAAAACAATGTGCCTTATAGAGTAATTGTTAAAGTATAGTGTAGATATCCTATAGGATGAAGGCTTTAGCCAGGGCTAAGATAGGAGCTCCTGTGGCAGGATTGGGGAAGTCCCCGCCGGAACCGGCGATGTCCAAATGGCTGTAAGGGATGGGCTTCTCGTGGGTGGTACCGTGACCCTCAAGACCAGAAGATAAGAGCAGGAAAGCGGCAGGTCCTTGATGACCTCTCGGCGTTCTCGAAGAAGGAGCGTTGTTGCACTGCATCACATCATCGCCCTCAGCTTTTCCCCTGTGGAAGGCCAAATCCTCCCTGCGGATCGTCGACACCTCGAAGGGATCTCCCAAGGCATCTCCTGCAGTCTGCAATCTCTTGCTGGTTCCGGCTTTCTTCGCAGGACCGTTGTCCATCACTAGGAATTTCAACAATTAATTAGTATACAGAGCTGTTTGCGATATCGGTAATTCCTCGGAATGGGGACACATAGCGGATACATTCGATTGCATTTGCCTATTTCTTTCTCCTTCGAACGCACGCAAAATCCCGATACAACTACAATTTCGTCTCTGTCTCCTCATCATTTATTTCTCAATTTACAGTTAACCAAACACGTATGAATTCGAAAAAGTAAAGAGAACTAAGAGAAAGATGGGCGTATTCCGGAGAGGATGGAGAAACGAGGTGGAAGAAAAAGGATGGAAAAAAATGCGGCTGCGACGTGGTGGAACAGAATCGTGCCGCTATTTCGGGTGCGTGTGTGAAATTTTTCCTTCTCTCGTTTTGTGCAGAGAGAAAGGACACAGTAACGGACTCCGTGAAATTTACTACACACTCACGATTACGTACACAAATCAAAGTCCCGGCGGTGCAGACGCGACTGAATAACAATCGGATTCACTCAAAGAAAAGACAAGAATGAAGATCGAAACAAAAACAAAAAAAACTCTTCAATTAACTTTACATCAAGAAAACCTGCAGAATCTTCAAGTTATTTAAAAACTATTAAAAATTATTATTAAATTAATATCACCTTTAAACTTGAATTCTTCTTCTCAAGATTAAAAACTAAGAAAATTTTGAAAATTATTAAATTCCAAAATATTTCTCATTTCGGTCCTGTAAATTCATCATCATCATCATCATCGGTGTTCCACTTTTTTTATGACTAATCAAATGAGTTTTTGGCTCCGAATCGAACAACAGTTACGTGCGATTAATATGAAAATTATATTGCAATTTGTCGGCGAATTCTGAACTGCAAATACGACGAAAAAAGAAAAGAGTTGAGTTGAGGAAAGAAGATAAAAACGTTTAAGTACAGTTCCTCGTACCCGGACCCGGATGCTGCGACTTCTGCTCCACATTTTAATCAGCCTCTTCTCCTCTCTCGCATAATTCTCTTTTACGTTATGTTACGTTACGTTGCATTCTCTATGCAGATTCGTTACACGTTTATGGTGACTCTCGAGGCTTCTCAATTGAGTATAGAATTGCCCATCTGACCAAACGGATATCCATAATTTGAAAATTATGCAACAAACGTATCACCTTTTTCTTTAAAAAAACGATTTTCACAACAGTTATTTGTTCTAAATGCATTTTAGTGCAAATTTTCAGTTCAAAAGTTCAAATAATTATTTCTTCTCAAAGAATTTAAGAATTTAAATATTAACTTCTCAAAGAATTTAATTCACCTATCCAAGTGATAAACTTTGTTTAACTTTCGTAAATTTATATCCAAAAAAAATATGAATCTAAACTTTAAAAAAAAATCAATCTAACAATAAGCGCCTCGACCCACTCGTTATAAAAAGGCTTCCTTTTAAAAAACCATCGTTATAACGGTACCGTTTTATAACGTTAGTTAAATAATTGTATAAAACTCATCATCGGTTTCTTTCCATAGTAAAAACGACTTTTAAAAAAATGAGTCAACTGTATTAGATTTAGTTTTTTTTGTTAACTGGAAATAAATTAATCATTTAATAAAATTTTCATAAATTAGATTTTTTTTTTAGTTTCAATTTAATTTTTAAGAAAACTGAAAATTTGATATAAAAATTTGAAGTTAACATATTTCAAATTTCTTTATGACTTTTTAATTAGAAATTAAACTCATTAAATATCGATACGTTTCAGAACAGGATGTTCCAAATTAATTTACAAATTTGTTGTATATTAAACAAACCTTTAAATATATTTAAAAAAAAAACAGGTTTTGAGTTTACCTTTTCAGATTTTCAAATTACTTTCTTTACGTTTCTCCTAATTAGTAATTTAGAAAAATTGTAATAATTTTATTATCAAAATTACGTAAGTTTTTGATAGTTTTTAAAAATTTAAATATCATTGCTATTTCCGTTTGTCGCTGCGAAATAAATAAATTATCGGTCACAGTATACATTAATATAATTCGTCCGCAATGAAAACGCTCGCACCTTGAGGTTTTCCATTTGAAATTCTCATTAATGCACGAGCCTAGTTATTTCCGTTCGATTTGTCTCTTTTTTCATCGCGACTGCTTTTATTTCGTTTCATCTCGCTTCTTTTTTTTGTTGTCATCGTTCTTTTGTTTTCTTTTCTCGCGTTGCATTATGCAACGACAATTATGTAAGTGGTATATTTATAATAGTTTTTTTTTTGTAACCCACCTATGGAATATCCTTCTCCGACTGCTAAATGTGCGTGGCCGGTGAGCGTGGCTACGGTGAAGAGATGTGGGTTAACAGCAGACAAGGCGAGCTCCTTCATCTGAAAACCAACAAAAAAAAGATGATTAAAATTGAAGGAATCAATAAGAATTTGTTATGCAAGAAGCGTTAGATCATAGGCAACCCATTGCGCAAATCCTCGATGTTACAGGCAACCAGAGCTTCATAATCCTTAAGAAGGATTGAAAAAACGAGGATTATTGCTTGCGGTTAATATTCAATTATCGGCGACCGATTTTATTGCCTCTAATGATAGGTTTCGCGGAATGGGAATTGCGAATGCGCCTTGTTATGCAATCGGAATGCGCTTACTCTGCAGAGGACGTCGGCCATGACCATGCGACCTTCGGCGTCCGTGTTTCCAACCCTAACCAGAGCTCCGGATCTCGATTTGATCAGCTCATCGGCGACGTAGCAGTTCGATCCGACGCTGTTCCTGACCATGCTCAAACCTGAGATGATCTTCACGTTCTTCGGCTTCAGAAGATCGACAACTTTCATGAATCCTGCGACGGCAGCGGCGCCGCACTTGTCCCTCGACATACCGGCCATAACACCTCCGGCTAAAATGAAAGAACATCAAGTTTTATTCAATGTCAATTACTTGTTAAATACCAAGTAGTAACTAAATTAGGATACAAAAATATACCTTTGATATCAGCGCCACCGGTATCGTAGGTGACTCCCTTTCCTACGAGCATCACAGTCTCCTTCACCTCTCCACTAGGAACGTACTCCATGAAGATGATCCTTCCCCTGTGTCTTTGAATAACGCTCGCGGCCCTATTGACAGCCTCGAAGAGAGGATAGCCTTCAGCAAATTCCTTCTCATCATCGATGACCTTCAAACTGATGGAACTCTCTTTGAAAGCCTCCTCCAGGTACTGCTGCACCTTCGGAGGCGCCATCCTCTCCGGATCAGCATCACCGATATCGCGAGCCACGCGACGTCCAGCTTCCAAGGCTTTAGCCAATTCAATAACTTTACTACCTTTACTTTCATCAGCATGAACTACACCCAAGTGCTCAATTTTAGGTAAATTCTCCGGCTTCAACTCTCTGATTTGGATCGGCTAAAACAACAAAAAAAAACATACAATTAATACAATTAATCATCAATTAATTATGAACAAAGATATCAATTTTTACTTTAGTCAAAACATTTACTTGGAAGTTGCATGGTATTTAAAAACGTTGAATCATCGTTCCAAAGGTTACAGCAACTTGGAAATGACAACATGCAGACAATACGCATTGATTAATATACTCACTTCTTTTTAATTTAAAATCGTTTACTTTTCTTACATAATTTTAATTTATCGTGCATTAAAAATTGATTCATTATTTAATTACAATTTATTAATTAAGTTTGTTTGTCTAATTTTTAAAGAAATCTTATTAATTCTTAATAATACTTTTGATAATTAATTAGAAATAAGTTTTTTTTAATGAGATAATAATTTCAATAAGTTTATGATGTAACTGGAATATAAATATGATAATTTCCCAAAAGTATGTCAACTTAAGAACAATATTCTCAACGTTATGTTTATTGAATTACTTTGGAAAGTAACTTTCTTTGTACGCAAATAATTAGAGTGTAAAACGTAACTAAATCCTTTCACAAAGGATATTTCCTTACAATTTACAAGAAAATAATTCAGTTACTAAAATTTGCTCTTTTATAAGAAAAATGTAGCAAATAAATAAATAATTTTAAAAAAAAATCATATTATGTAATAGTAACAAAAACACTTGAAATCGAACGTGATTTTGGCTTTGTAATGATTTAGATAAGTATTTTTAAAAAAATCTATGAGTAAGTGCGAGATTTTTGATAGTTTAAAAAGCAGATAAGGTACAGTAATTTGAATGTTGAAACGATGATGTTACGCAACAGTAAAAAATCGTAATTACGCAACGCATAAATAAAATGCAACGGGATAAATAAAAATATATATATAAAATTTAATTTTATTGCTCAAAGCGTGAAAATGGTCGAAACCGAAGATTTGAATAAAAATGCAGTTAACACGTGCGGCATTGGGGATCTCCAGATATTAGGAATAACGCGGATTTGAAGACAAGAAGAAAAAATTGAAATAAAATGCGAACGCGACAGTGTTTTATTTTTGGCATCAAGGCTGCATTGATCAAGTGAAGCAATTCGATCCTAATAAAAAGCGTTCGCGAATGAATAGCATTTGAATGCACTTCCGCCTCGAAGCAATTAATTTGAAGGAAAATTCTGTTCGAAGGAGAATGACGCGCCGGTTTCAATGTCTTTTTGGTGTTGAGAATGGATTTGATGCGGCGGTTGTGGAAAGTGCGGAATAATAGTCTGCTAGTTCTTATCAATAATGCTTGATAAGGTTTTTATCGTCATGTAACAAATGTAGTTGGCGTGGCGTGATATTATTAGCAGCAAATTCCGAACAACAGAATACGATTGAAACAATCCAGTTTCCATGGAAATCCAAAAAGATTATATATCATTAAATTTAATTTATAATCAGAATTAGATTTTCAATTCATAGATAAAATAATATTTAATTTATTATAATTATTAATAAATTTCAATGCAAGAAAATTGCAATAAGCACGGCCAAGGTCATTGAAACGAAATTCCTGTAAACTAAAAATAAGTTTTGTAAACAACTTATGATGCATTCTTCAAAATAACTTTCTTTACTAAACGATCATTCAAAATTAAACTGATGATGCAATACTTACAATAGTTTCATTACGTTTAACTAAAAGTTAATCCCATTAAAATGTTGTCCACTTCACACATTGTTTAACTTTTTTTTTAATACTCGATTACCAATAATCTCAAATCTATATAATCTGAATTAAATACGTGATTGATAAAACTAACGATAAAATCAAACGAATATCTTTAAGAAATAAAAACGACAATCTTTCATTAAAAAAAAAATGATACAAAATCAATTAGTTAATTATAAACCATTTGCGTATTACAAAAACTAAATAAACTTTATCGAAGTAATTGATAATTATTTAAAAAAAAAACATTATTTACGTGATAATTTGTATTTATTGCAATGATGCAACATTCTCGAAATTGTAAATAATTGCTTATAGTAATCATTTTATCAATACAATTCACTGCATAAACAACTATATTTTAAATTATCTCGCACAAACAACACAGAATCAATGACTAATCCTCAAATCAGTTGAAATTTTGTAATTTAAATATTTCTATTTTTAATTACAAAATCAATACGATTCTGTAAATCCAAAAATGTATTAATTAAATTATTAATTTAATTATGTAATAATTTATTAAATATTTTCAAGTATTTATAGAAATTTGTATAATTTTTTTTGAGCTAAATTGCGTTATCATCTTCGAACGAAACACGTGATGTAAGAAATAGGACACTCAATGATAATAATAGAATTCCACGTAAGCAGAATGGAATTTTCTATGAAAACGAATAGATATGACCATATTATAACAAAGGATATCTCTTTGTTATTCAAGTAAAATTTTTATTTTAAATAAATTTTTGACAATAGATATTATTATCACTTATGTAAATATTTTAAATCTAAAAATAGATTTTAATTTAATTAAGAATTTAAAACAATATTTAATTTACGTAATCCGTATTTACTACATTAATTGCATTTTTATTCGTTTAGTTAAATCTATTTCTAACATTTCTTATTTAATTTGTGCTTAATTTATCACACACCGTAAACAATGATGATGCAACATTCTCTATACATTCGCAATGTGTCACAAATTAATATAATTAATGAGCTGTTATTAATTGCATATAATTAAATTATAGTTTTTTTAAATTAATTATTTTTTGTATACTTAATTATTAACTTATTTTAATTAATATTATTTTTTAATTCTCTAAACAAAATATTTATGAATGAAATTTAGAAATGTTTTATCAAGTGATATAATAGTACATCAATTGTTAAATTTATAAATTGAATGACAGATGTGTCAAAAACAGCTGTTTGAAATAGAGAATTTTGATATTTTAATTTAATTTTGTTTATTTTAAATATTTACGGATTAAACTGTCGTTACTGTAAACTAATTAAAATTACATAAATAGTCATTTTGATAAACTTATTAAGTGATGTAATAAGCAATGAAAATGAGCAACATTTGTTTCGTAATAAATGACGTTATAATGACAGTAGTTTTGAAAACAGCTGTTTGAACTTTAATTTTACATTTAATGTATACATTTAACATTTTTAAATAATGTTAAATTTGAAGAGAAGAGAAGAGTTGAGAATCAGCTGTTTGTTATATCGATCCTTCCGCGAAAGTCATGAGCGTAAAGCAGGTAAAAAAAGACAATTGTGCAGCCGTTTTGGGGTTTTGCGGCGAGGGCGGAACCTGAGCGTCCGCTCGATAATTGCTGTCAGATGAAAGGAAAATAGAGAAAGTGAAACTCACCACGTGCAGGGCTTCGAGCGCTCCCAAGAGCGTGACCAATTCGGCATCCTCGTAGTCCGGATGTGCTTGAAGATGAATCAGAGGTTTCTTAACGCCAGCCTTCAAAGCCCTTTTGACGCCTTTGTAGGCGGCATCGCGGAAGCTACGAACATCATCGTAGTCCGGATCCAGAGGACCAGCAGAGGACAGCACGATCCTTCCTGCCGGAAGATCTGAGCTAAGAATGGCCACCTCCGAAGCTAAACTGGGATCGCATTTCAAGGCTCCGCTGAGTGCGGATTGCAACTTGGAGTGGTGCTCCTTCTGCTGCGGCCAATGAAGATGAACGATGGCATCGTACCCAGCAGCAGCCAAATCCTTCTCCTGCTTAATCCCGAAACTGAAACTGCAAGCAGGAATTTACACTCGAACTCAATAAATCAAATAAAAATCACCCTTAATCTTACCTCTTGCAATCGCCCATGGTGGTGACGATCCGGTATCCTCCTCTCAACTGAATATATATCACCACGATTCGTTCCGCGACGAGCGAATGCTCCTATCTCCGGTTCTGGTGGGAGTTTGTTTACTGTCTGTTTAAAGGTCGCCGTTGGCGACAGCAAAACTCGATGATGATGATGCGATGCATCAAAACATATGGAAATTTTTGTTTTTGTTTTGCTCAGCTGTTCTCTGTCAAAACAGCGACTGTATTCAAATTTATGCGGATCGGAGAAAGAAGGACGACGTTCGTCGTTGTTGTCGGTGCACACTGCTTCGTGAATAGATGCAAAGGAACGAACGCGCAGAACCGCTTCGTTTCATCGGAATTTCCATTCGGGACAGATGTCAGCACCTGCCAGACGTTGCCGTTTCCTGTACACTCATCGCACCTTGCCGCCGGAATATTAATAGAATTACTCGCATTCACAACAATTTCATATAAACTAGGTCTCAATTTCACTCTTCCATCAATTTTGCAGCTTGATGTCCAGGAAAACCACTATCAGCTCCTCTCCCGCCGCAAGCGCTCGATAAATTTCCGCGGCCAATCCGTAAATGTTGTATAACGTGCTCCTACCCCTGCGGAAACCCGCAAAAGTAGGTTCAAATACGTTGTTAATTTTGCACCAGCGGTCGAGATGCCTTTTGATCAGATTCTCAAAGCTCTTTCTTAAGCATGATAAAAGAGTGATCGGTCTGTAGCTGGTTGGCTCCTGTGGTGGGGCACGCTTCCTTCCACGAGTCCGGGACCGCTCCCGAAGCAAATACTTCGTTGAAACGACCAACCAACAATTCCCTTCCCATGGTGGATAGATTTTTGACCATGGGATATGAAACCCTATCTGGTCCAACAGCAGTGTCTTTGCAAGACTTGATTGATAGTTCCAATTCTGCGACAGTAAATGGTTTTGTTAGCATTTTTTAGCGAAATTCCACACATTTTTAGCGAAATTCCACGCATATTTTAGCGAAATTCCACGCATATTTTAGCGAAATTCCACGCATATTTTAGCTAAATTCCACACATTTTTAGCGAAATTCCACGCATATTTTAGCGAAATTCCACACATATTTTAGCGAAATTCCACGCATATTTTAGCGAAATTCCATACATTTTTAGCGAAATTCCACGCATATTTTAGCGAAATTCCACACATATTTTAGCGAAATTCCACGCATATTTTAGCGAAATTCCACACATTTTTAGCGAAATTCCACGCATATTTTAGCGAAATTCCACACATATTTTAGCGAAATTCCACACATATTTTAGCGAAATTCCACGCATATTTTATTGCAAAAAACTAAAACTACGGTGCTAAAATTTTAAATTTAAAAATCAAAAGTTAATAGGATTCGACCAAACTCTTCATTTTCGTCTTATATCTCGAGAACCAGATAAGATTGAATAACGATCAATACGTCATTAGTTGCGTATTCCAATGCTCTTTCATAAGCAGTTGAGAAAATTACATAAAGTCTTACGGTTTTCCTGAAAATTGCAAAAAACGAAAACTACGGTGCTAAAATTTATAGCAATTTTTGAAAAATCAAAAGTTAATAGGATTCGGCCAAACTCTTAATTTTCGCTTATAACTCGAGAACCAGGTAAGATTGAATAACGATCAATACGTCATTAGTTGCGTATTCCAATGCTTTTTCGTAAGCAGTTGAGAAAATTACATAAAGTCTTACGGTTTTCCTGAAAATTCAAATTTTTAAATTACATTTTTCAGCTGTCGATCTATAAGATAATTCGAACGTCTATAACTCCATAATAAGGTAATTATAAATATACTATTTATATAATTTGCATCACAAATCTAGAATTAACGTTTTAGTAAATGAGAAATTCTAATTAAGGTGCTAATTAAAAAATCAAGACTATATTATAGTCTATATTATAGTCTAGTTGCAAACCCATCAAGTTGGTTTGTTACTTAACTAATGAATTCATTGTAGATTATAGTTCAGCACTTTTGGCCCTGTTCCAAATCGAATTATGTAATTAGAGCAATAATTAGAATTACCTATTAATTAAAATAAAGGCTACTTCATTGCTTATCGATTAGTAATATTTATTTGCACTTAACTCACTTAATTATTGAATTATCAATGATTTAATATTTTGTTAAAGCGCCACCTACTGTAATACAATTTATTTAATCTATATAATTAACAGATATTATGTTTTATAATATAAATAGGTGTCACTGCGTAAGGTAATTTAAACGTCTATAACTCCATTAGTAAGGCAATTACAAATCAACTATTTATATAATTAGCTTGCTAAATCTATAATGAATACTTTAGTAAATAAGAATCTCTAATTAAGGTTGTAATTATAAAGTCAAGATTGGAACAGCGCCAAAATGGCTGAACTATACGCTTTGATATATAATCTGCAGAGGGCTTAAAAAATTATATTATAGTCTAGTTACCAACCCCTTCCATGTTGGTTTGTTACTGAGCTAATAATATCCATTTTTTGTCCATCTATTGGTGATCGCGAGAAGGTTATAGTTCAGCACTTTTAGCGCTGTTTCAATTCGAAGTTTTTAATTAGAGCATTAATTAGGATTACTTATTAATTAAAATAAAGGTTAATTCATTGTTTATCGACCAGTAATATTTATTTGCACTTAATTCAATTAATTATTGAATTATTAACGATTTAATATTTTATCAAAGGGCCATCTACTGTAATACAATTTATTTAATCTATATAATTAACAGATATTATGTTTTATAATATAAGTAGGTGTCACTGCGTAAGGTAATTTAAACGTCTATAACTCCATTAGTAAGGCAATTACAAATCAACTATTTATATAATTAGCTTGCTAAATCTATAATGAATACTTTAGTAAATAAGAATTTCTAATTAAGATTGTAATTATAAAGTCAAGATTGGAACAGCGCCAAAACGGCTGAACTATACGCTTTGATATATAATCTGCAGAGGGCCTAAAAAAATATATTATAGTCTAGTTACCAACCCCTTCCATTATTATTATAAAATTTGTAAATTACTATTTATTTATTCTTTAATTAATAGATAACTATTCCTGGCAATTGATCAGCGAATATGCAATTTTAAAGGTAAAAGTATGGCCCATCCAATGAGCCTATTGGTAGATTTGTGATTTGTAAGCTTTTCGCCTAAAAAAGGTTTAATACTACGATATGATTGGCAACATGCGATGCGATGAGCGTAAACCGTCGTCGCATAAAAGTTTAATAACTTTCTTATTAGTTCACCAATATTGATGAATTTGGAAGCAACCGAAAGGGAAAGGATCATTCTTTAAGACTATAAATAAATATTTTCAAACAAGTTTGTAAATTATCATTTATTTAGCAATTTTTACAAGTCGGTACAATACAAGCATGTTTTCTCTTAAGTAATCGATAAATATTCGTGTTAATTGATCAGCGAATATGCAAATTTAAAGGAAAAAGTATGGCCTATCCAATGAGCCCACTGGTAAATTCGTGCCTTAAGCCATTCGTCTATAACAAGCTCATATACTATGCTAGCTGTTATACTATTTGTATGTTAGAGTTTTCAGCAGTTTCACTGCAACTGGTCATCAGATGTGTTATACTATCCCTAAGGATCATGTAGAATGGAAGAATAGGTTCTTGAGTGTTGCTGGGTTGTTCTGAAAGAAGAAATACTTTTAGTCTCTCCGGGGGTTATTGGTAAAAATTGTATATATAGTATTTTCTTTGCTTATGACATTCAAATATATTATACTATCCCTTAGGATCATGTAGAAAGCAAGAATAGATTCCTAGGTTTTGCTGGGTCCTCCTGAAAGAAGAAATAATTTTAGTTTCTCATTTCTCTTTTTTCTTTATGAAAATTTGTAGTCGTATTTTTACCAGTATTTTCATTACTATTGTGACTTATATGTGTTATACTATCTGTAAAGATTATGCAGGAAACAACAATAGATTCTTGGGTGTTGCTGGGTCCTCCTGAGAGAAGAAATACTTTTAGTCTCTCCAGGTTTTTGGTGAAAAATGGAATTTTTACTTTTTCAAGTATTTTCACTGCTACTGGTACTCAAATGTGTTACACTATCTCTAATGATCATGTAGATTGCAAAAATATATACTTGCGACTTGCTGGGTTCACCTGAAAAAAGAAATACTTTTAGTCTCTCCGGGCTTATGATGAAAAATAGTATTTTTACTTTTTGAAGTATTTTCACTGTAACTGACACTCAGATGTGTAATACTATGCCTAAGGATCATGTAGAATGCAAAAATAGATTCTCGAGTATTGCTGGGTCCTCCTGAAATAAGATATACTTTTAGTCCTCTCTGGGTTTTTGGTGAAAAATGGAATTTTTATATTTTCAAGTATTTTCACTGCAACTGGTGCTCAAATGTGTTACACTATCTCTAATGATCATGTAGAATGCAAAAATATATTCTTGCGACTTGCTGGGTTCACCTGGAAAAAGAAATACTTTTAGTCTCTCCGGGCTTATGATGAAAAATAGTATTTTTACTTTTTGAAGTATTTTCACTGTAACTGACACTCAGATGTGTAATACTATGCCTATGTATCATGTAGAATGCAAAAATATATACTTGCGACTTGCTGGGTTCACCTGAAAAAAGAAATACTTTTAGTCTCTCCGGGCTTATGATGAAAAATAGTATTTTTACTTTTTGAAGTATTTTCACTGCAACTGACACTCAGATGTGTAATACTATGCCTATGTATCATCATGTAGAATGCAAGAATAGATGCTTGGGTGTTGCTGGGTCCTGTTGAAAAAAAAAATACTTTTAGTCTCTCCAGGCTTATGATGAAAAATAGTATTTTTACTTTTTGAAGTATTTTCACTGTAACTGACACTCAGATGTGTAATACTATGCCTATGTATCATGTAGAATGCAAAAATATATACTTGCGACTTGCTGGGTTCACCTGAAAAAAGAAATACTTTTAGTCTCTCCGGGCTTATGATGAAAAATAGTATTTTTACTTTTTGAAGTATTTTCACTGTAACTGACACTCAGATGTGTAATACTATGCCTATGTATCATGTAGAATGCAAAAATATATACTTGCGACTTGCTGGGTTCACCTGAAAAAAGAAATACTTTTAGTCTCTCCGGGCTTATGATGAAAAATAGTATTTTTACTTTTTGAAGTATTTTCACTGTAACTGACACTCAGATGTGTAATACTATGCATAAGGATCATGTAGAATGCAAGAATAGATGCTTGGGTGTTGCTGGGTCCTGTTGAAAAAAGAAATACTTTTAGTCTCTCCAGGTTATTGATGAAAAATGCTATTTTCAATTTTTTCAAATACTTACACTGCAACTAGTACTGAAATGTGTCATAATATCCCAAAGGATCATGTAGAATGGAATAATTGGTTTTAGGGTTTTGCTGGGTCCTGTTGAAAAAAGAAATACTTGTAGTCTCTATTGGTTTCTGGTGAAAAATTTATATTTTTACTTTTTCCAATATTTTCACTCCAACTAGCATTTTGTAATGTCATCCACTTTCTTTGCAAATAAAGGTAGTCAACTTTGCACATATCTTCCAGGTTGCAGGAGCATGTCCTATAAGAATAACATGTTCAACAATCGATTGTTGACAAGTGTGACTATTTAACTTTTGGTTACTATCCATTAATGCAGGTACCAGGTATATGAATTGTCTTTGAGATGTGTTGTTACCAAAAAGTATTTGAGCATTTTCCTTAGCACAGCATCTATGTCTCTATTAGAAAAGCAAACAACTTTAGAGATCGATGGTTGTTTACATGTTGGAGTAGTACTACTTACCTGAAGAGAAATGAAGCGTTCAAAGAAAAGTCTGCCATGCAAGGAAACACAAGGAGGAAGCAATGAAGCACGTTTTCATTCAGTCTGCATTCAGGACATTGCAGAATGATGAAGAAATCCAATAAAGGCACAAATCTGCAGAGGGCCTAAAAAAATATATTATAGTCTAGTTACCAACCCCTTCCATGTTGGTTTGTTACTGAGCTAATAATATCCATTTTTTGTCCATCTATTGGTGATCGCGAGAAGGTTATAGTTCAACACTTTTAGCGCTGTTTCAAATCGAAGTTTTTAATTAGAGCATTAATTAAGATTACTTAATAATTAAAATAAAGGTTAATTCATTGTTTATCGACCAGTAATATTTATTTGCACTTAATTCAATAAATTATTGAATTATTAATTTTTTTTTTTTTTTTTTTTTTTTTTTTTTTTCCCTCCCTCTTCTTCATTTGGCTTCCGCACTGCGCCAACAAGCCAGCCACTGTCTGTTTCTTATTCCTCAACTTCTAAAATTCTTCGGTACATGACGAAAACAAAACTTCTTAAATTAAACTCAACTTCATTAAAACTAACTTAAACTAACTAACTAACTAATGTACACCAAATTAAAATTAAATTTTCGTAATACCAAACTATGGTACAGAGCACTTCTAGCAGAGCAGCCGGAGAGACAGGTAACACGAATGGTAGAAAACATTAAATAAACGATTTTCGAACCGGGGTCTTGGCGATTCAGTACAATGGAAAGGAAAGACCTCGGACGGGGATAATTGAGTTGCATAAATGAATAAACGGTCTATATAACGGCTTTCGATGCCCGAAGAAAGTTTAATATGGCCCTATAGATCTCTATATCCTCCGATTGAATGAGACACCCGGTGGAGGTGGGCATGGGAACTTTGCTTCGCAGCAATTGCCCGTACAGAATCCTGGAAGCTGGCCGGTTGTTTTCACATTCAAATAGAATGTGATCCAGCGTCCCCACCGCCCCGCAGTCGCATCTGTCCGAGTCCCGCCACCCGACTCTGGCTAAATGCACCGGCGCCCGCGTGTGGCCGGATCGCAACCGACTCAGCTTGGACACATCTTCCTTCCTTTGTAGACCCATCTTCTCGAACCATGGTCTCCTGCATACAATTCTTCTGAAATTGTAGTACGCGGTCCCCTTGTATCTACTCTCGGTCTCGTACACCTTTTGCCATTCCCTCGTCGCCGCTGTTCTGATATGGGGGTAGATATCCCTGTGGTGTACCTTTATGTTCCTGACCTCCTCCAGATGCCCTCTTGCGGCCAATTCATCTGCCTTCTCGTTTCCCCTGATGCCCTGATGACTGGGTATCCAGCACAACAACACAGATCCTCCCGCCTGTTCCATCCTTCTGATCCATGTCCTGATCCGTACCACCCAGTTATTGGTGCTAACGTTGGTCGTATTACTGGCTATAGATGTTATGGCACTCAGCGAATCAGAACATATGGCAACCCTCTGGATGTTGTGTGTTCTGGCAATGTGAAGAGCTCCGTTGATAGCGTACAATTCCGCCGTGAAAATCGATGCCAGATCCGGTAGTCTGCCCGCCGTAGATATATTCCAGGACGGAACACAAATCCCGAAAGACACAGATCTTGGTGCAGCCTGCATCGAACCATCCGTATATATCTCGGTGTGCGTGGGGAATTCCTCCTGTCTAAACTCGTCGAAGGTTCGGTTTAGCATTCCCTCAGACTCAGCAGACTCCCCCCTGCAAACGGGAAATCTGCACACTCTGATCACATGTGCCTGATCCTGCACCGTGTTGACATGCAGATTACGGATGGCGTGCGTATCAATCAGATCTTGGTATTGTTCAGTCTCCGTCCAGGCAGAAATTAACAGTGGGGTGCCCTTTGCTGCCCAGAATGGGTTTCTCTGGAACTCCTCTGCTGCCTCAGCTATCCTCAATCCAGTTACTGACGGGGGACTCGCTCTACATCTGACCATGTACCTCCCTGTCAGTTCGGCTCTCCTGATGTTTAAAGGGCTACTTCCAGCCTCGGCGTGCAGGACGTTGATCGGCGTTGAACGCAATAGGCCCATGCAAATCCTCAGGCATTGGTTCTGGATCCTATCGAGCTGCTTCAGCAAAGATCTAGAGCAGAAAGAGTAAATACCACAGGCATAGTCCAATCTGGATAGCACAAATCCTCGGTACAACCTGAACATTATCTTCGGATCGCTTCCCCAGTCGGGCCCCGTCAAGGTTCTTAAAATGTTGACCCCCTGATAGCAGGATTTGATCAGACCTCCGACGTGATCGCTCCATTTCATCCTGTCATCGAACAGAACCCCCAGGAATCTGTGGCTCCTCACGAACTCGATGGTGCTGCCCTGCATCCTGAGACTCGGCCAAACTCTAGCTCTTCTCCTCGTGTATCCCATGGCCTTTGTCTTGTTGGGTACTATGGTCAGGTGTAGATCACTTAGGACTTCCTCTACGTTGGCTAGAGCCTGGTTCATCTGGTGGGCAATCGATTCTCCACTCGGCCCAGCGCCGATCAACACCAAATCATCGGCATAAGCCATGAGTCCGATGTTGCCTGAGGTCGCCCTGCCGATGCTGCGAATGAAGATGTTAAATAGGAGGGGGCTGATGGGGCTTCCCTGTGGTAGACCCATGTGCGTTGTTCTGACTGTACCACCCTGATCTCCTGCAAGACAGATCCTTCTCTCCCTGGTTAAATCAATTATTACATTGATCAACCTGGGGGGGAGGCCAAGGCTCACCAGTTCCTGGTATAGTCTGCACGGTGCCACGTTATCGTATGCTGATTTAATGTCCAGAAACACACACACCAGTTCCTCGTCGGCAGCTAGGGCTCTGTAGATCTCGGCAGCAAGACCGTAGATGTTATCCACGGTGCTACGGCCCCTGCGGAAACCCGCAAACCCATCATCAAAAACCTCTCTGGTTTCGCACCACCAATCGAGGCGTCTCTTCAGCATATTCTCGAACGTCTTTCTAAGGCACGACAGAAGGGAGATTGGTCTGTAACTATCCGGCCTACCCGCAACTGCGCCCTTCTTTAGGATTGGGACCACAATAGCGTCTCTCCATTCCTCCGGGATTCTGCCGGACACAAGAACTTCGTTGAACCAATCCACCATAATTTCCTTCCCGAGTCTTGGTAAGTTGGAGATCATGGGATAAGAGACTCGGTCGGTTCCAACGGCAGTGTCTCTGGGCGTTCTGATAATGCACTCCAGTTCTTCGAGTGTGACCGGGGCTGAGAGCTCATAGGCAGCGCCATCGTCGACCATGTGTGGTATGTCGGGATGGGCAGAAGGAGGAGCCAACATATTCAGGAATTTCTCCCTCCAATCGACGTCGTCCACGACCAATGGGTTTCCTGTTGGCCTCCGATTAAGGGCTCTGATCTTTTTCCAGACGTCAGTTGCGGGTGTGTTCCTCCCAATCGCCTCGCAAAAGTTTCTAAAACTTGCTCTCTTCTTGGCTTTGAGGAGACGTTTGGTGTAGGCCATCTGTCGGTTGGCTGCAAGTAGGTGCTCGAAACGCTTCGTTTGCCTGTATATCTTGAGCAGTCTCTTTCTCTTACACACGGCTTCGCTGCACTCGTCGTCCCACCAGGGACAAGGGGGCTTATCGGTTGTCCGTTTTTTCCTCTCCATGGCTGCCGCCGATTCCACCATTATAGTTGGGAGCTCCTCCGGTGATCTTAATCCTCGTATTCTTTCCTCCGTCAAATTCCTATAACCGGTCCAGTCTATTCTCTTCGTGTTCAGTCTATTGCCGGTAGTGGATTTGTTAGTCGGAGCTGGACAACCGAACTGGTAGTAGGAAAGCAGAGGAAAGTGATCACTTCCCATGGTATCATCTAGGGTCTCCGAGGTGATATCTCTTGAAGCGGACACCGATGCCAGTACCAGGTCCAGAATGCTGCTCGTGTTCCGTGACAAGTGGGTCGGACTAAAGTCGTTAGTTATAATCAGCTGGAACTGGTCGATGATAACGGCTAGCTCCTGTCCGTTGCGGTTTGCCGTGCGATGACCCCAGTACGGGTGATGTGCATTAAAGTCACCCATCATCACAAATGGTTCCTCCAGTTGTTCTATCAGCGAGGACCAGGAGCTTCTCTCCATGGTGACGTTCGGGGGTACGTACAACGAAACGATTGTTAGTTCGCCGATAATTGTCTGTACGAACTGCGCGTTCGGGGGATGCACAGAGTCTGGAATGGTGCATCTAGCTTTCAGTTCCTTCTTAACGAGGACTGATACCCCTCCCTTGCCATCCGGCCGCTCATCGTGGAACGCGTTGTATCCTGGAGTAGACATTGAGGACCCTGGACGTTTCCAGGTTTCCCCTATTGACATTATGTCTACACTAAGTTGCTTGGCTTTACGTAATAGGTCATGGAGATTAGTGCTGAGGGATCTAGCATTCCAGCTAAGAATCCCCGCTCTCCAACTCTGTCTCCCCATTATTTCTTCTGTTCTTCCTGTCTGATGCTGTTTGTGTGATGGCTGCGAATTGGTGAATTGCTCTCCCTAGGCGGGAATTCTGTCTAAAACCTTTCGTTTTGATGTCAGTAATGATTTTAATTAAAATAGATGCCAGATTTTCATCATCTGTCTCTTCTTCTGAGACTGTTGGCTTATATGCCAGAACTCTTGGACTGGGCTCCTTCCTGCTTCGTTCTCTTACCTTGGGCCTGTTTTGCGGGCTGGAGCCGCTAAAACTTCTTTTCCTCTTCGTTGCCTCTTGTTGGCCAAGGGAGCCATAGGAATGGTCCCAGGCAATACTGCGCACTGACGATACTGACTGCGCTGTGGATGGTGGAGGAGAGCGGTCTCTTGCAATCTGTGCGAACGAAGGTTTGGCGGAGGTCCGATATTCATTCGGGAGCGAGTCCTGTCTATTAAAAGTGTCGGGGAATGCGATGCGGTATTGCTCTTTAGTCTGACTTCTTTGTTTGGTGAATCTGTCGGCCTCATAAAAAGAGCACTGGTAATTCGCCATGTTAGCCTTAATGGCTTTTTGCCTAATAAATTCAGGACATGATCTGTCTGCTAGTCTGCGGTTTTGCTCGTTGGCGAGGTGGTTCCCACCACAATGGAGGCAGACTGGGGCGTCTTTATTGGGGCAGTTTTCGAGGGAATGGTCCTGTGCGCACGCTGGGCATCTGATGGTAGAACTCTTGCAGATTGCTTTGGTGTGGCCGTAACGCAGACATCCAAAGCACTGGATGACCCTCGGAACGTACACCTCCACCGCACGACTATTATAGTATAAGTATACATTCTTGGGCAATACTTTCCCAACAAACGTTACAATAACCGAATTCGTCGGAATGTAAACTACGGCGCCGTCGTCGTTATTAGATCTACGATTAATCCTGTCCACCTTGGCAATCTTAATACCATCAGCGCATTTCATCTCCTGCGCTATCTCAAGTTCTGTGAATTCTCTTTCGATGTTCCTTACGATTCCCTTGCAGCTGATTAGGTGTGACGGAATGTAAGCCTTCAAAGATTCGTTGGTTAAAAATGGGGATTTTAGGAAAGCGTTGGCACTATCGGGGGAGTTGAATGTGACCGCAACTCTGTTGCGTCCCCTACTTTCTACCTTGGAGATGTTGCTTATACGTTTGGCTTTTAATTTACTTCCCATCGACATGGGCCATATGGAGATGTTGCTGTTCGCTTCTGGTTCAATATTGACCGTGAACGGTCCAGCATCCTTTGGGCTGAAAAAAGCAGTATCCTTGGCCGGGTATTTTACATGCAGTTTTATAAAGTCGTATATCTTCTGCGGGATTACGAGGGATTTGCCAGTTTTATCTTGATACTCTTTAGTAAGCATAATTGTAGCCATTTTTTGTTGTAGCAAGTTATCAATCTTTATAGATTTTAGCGCGCCTAGTTCCTTTTTTTCTACGATAAACCTGGAGATAATGACTACCAGGTCTCCGAAATCGGACACTGGAGGGGACTCCTTGGTGCCCCCTCCGTCAGAGTTTTCCCCCATGTTGGGGGTGCACAAGCCCAATAGGGCACTACCAATACCACTCTATACAACCGCCTGGGAAATATACAGGAATTATACACACACAGGAAAAACTTACTCTGCTCAAAGTCGGTCCCGTCGAACGTGTACACACGGTTGCTCGAGACGAACTGAATGGAATTATTAATGATTTAATATTTTGTCAAAGGGCCATCTACTGTAATACAATTTATTTAATCTATATAATTAACAGATATTATGTTTTATAATATAAGTAGGTGTTACTGCGTAAGGTAATTTAAACGTCTATAACTCCATTAGTAAGGCAATTACAAATCAACTATTTGTATAATTACCTTGCTAAATCTATAATGAATACTTTAGTAAATAAGAATCTCTAATTAAGGTTCTAATTAAAAAGTCAAGATTGGAACAGCGCCAAAATGGCTGAACTATACGCTTTGATATATAATCTGCAGAGGGCCTAAAAAATTATATTATAGTCTAGTTACCAACCCCTTCCATGTTGGTTTGTTACTGAGCTAATAATATCCATTTTTTTGTCCATCTATTGGTGATCGCGAGAAGGTTATAGTTCAGCACTTTTAGCGCTGTTTCAATTCGAAGTTTTTAATTAGAGCATTAATTAGGATTACTTATTAATTAAAATAAAGGTTAATTCATTGTTTATCGACCAGTAATATTTATTTGCACTTAATTCAATTAATTATTGAATTATTAATGATTTAATATTTTATCAAAGGGCCATCTACTGTAATACAATTTATTTAATCTATATAATTAACAGATATTATGTTTTATAATATAAGTAGGTGTCACTGCGTAACATAATTTAAATGTCTATAACTCCATCAGTAAGGCAATTACAAATCAACTATTTATATAATTAGCTTCCTAAATCTATAATGAATACTTTAGTAAATAAGAATTTCTAATTAAGGTTGTAATTATAAAGTCAAGATTGGAACAGCGCCAAAATGGCTGAACTATACGCTTTCATATATAATCTGCAGAGGGCCTAAAAAAATATATTATAGTCTAGTTACCAACCCCTTCCATTATTATTATTATAAAATTTGTAAATTACTATTTACTTATTCTTTAATTAATAGATAACTATTCCTGGCAATTGATCAGCGAATATGCAATTTTAAAGGTAAAAGTATGGCCCATCCAATGAGCCTATTGGTAGATTTGTGATTTGTAAGCTTTTCGCCTAAAAAAGGTTTAATACTACGATATGATTGGGAACATGCGATGCGATGAGCGTAAACCGTCGTCGCATAAAAGTTTAATAACTTTCTTATTAGTTCACCAATATTGATGAATTTGGAAGCAACCGAAAGGGAAAGGATCATTCTTTAAGACTATAAATAAATATTTTCAAACAAGTTTGTAAATTATCATTTATTTAGCAATTTTTACAAGTCGGTACAATACAAGCATGTTTTCTCTTAAGAAATCGATAAATATTCGTGTTAATTGATCAGCGAATATGCAAATGTAAAGGAAAAAGTATGGCCTATCCAATGAGCCCATTGGTAAATTCGTGCCTTAAGCCATTCGTCTATAACAAGCTCATATACTATGCTAGCTGTTATACTATTTGTATGTTAGAGTTTTCAGCAGTTTCACTGCAACTGGTCATCAGATGTGTTATACTATCCCTAAGGATCATGTAGAATGGAAGAATAGGTTCTTGAGTGTTGCTGGGTTGTTCTGAAAGAAGAAATACTTTTAGTCTCTCCGGGGGTTATTGGTAAAAATTGTATATATAGTATTTTCTTTGCTTATGACATTCAAATATATTATACTATCCCTTAGGATCATGTAGAAAGCAAGAATAGATTCCTAAGTTTTGCTGGGTCCTCCTGAAAGAAGAAATAATTTTAGTTTCTCATTTCTCATTTTTTTTTTATGAAAATTTGTAGTTGTATTTTTACCAGTATTTTCATTACTATTGTCACTTATATGTGTTATACTATCTGTAAAGATTATGCAGGAAACAACAATAGATTCTTGGGTGTTGCTGGGTCCTCCTGAGAGAAGAAATACTTTTAGTCTCTCCAGGTTTTTGGTGAAAAATGGAATTTTTACTTTTTCAAGTATTTTCACTGCTACTGGTACTCAAATGTGTTACACTATCTCTAATGATCATGTAGATTGCAAAAATATATACTTGCGACTTGCTGGGTTCACCTGAAAAAAGAAATACTTTTAGTCTCTCCGGGCTTATGATGAAAAATAGTATTTTTACTTTTTGAAGTATTTTCACTGTAACTGACACTCAGATGAGTAATACTATGCCTAAGGATCATGTAGAATGCAAAAATAGATTCTCGAGTATTGCTGGGTCCTCCTGAAATAAGATATACTTTTAGTCCTCTCTGGGTTTTTGGTGAAAAATGGAATTTTTATATTTTCAAGTATTTTCACTGCAACTGGTGCTCAAATGTGTTACACTATATCTAATGATCATGTAGATTGCAAAAATATATTCTTGCGACTTGCTGGGTTCACCTGAAAAAAGAAATACTTTTAGTCTCTATGATGAAAAATAGTATTTTTACTTTTTGAAGTATAATCACTGTAACTGACACTCAGATGTGTAATACTATGCCTATGTATCATGTAGAATGCAAGAATAGATGCTTGGGTGTTGCTGGGTCCTGTTGAAAAAAGAAATACTTTTAGTCTCTCCAGGTTTTTGGTGAAAAATGGAATTTTTACTTTTTCAAGTATTTTCACTGCTACTGGTACTCAAATGTGTTACACTATCTCTAATGATCATGTAGATTGCAAAAATATATACTTGCGACTTGCTGGGTTCACCTGAAAAAAGAAATACTTTTAGTCTCTCCGGGCTTATGATGAAAAATAGTATTTTTACTTTTTGAAGTATTTTCACTGTAACTGACACTCAGATGTGTAATACTATGCCTATGTATCATGTAGAATGCAAGAATAGATGCTTGGGTGTTGCTGGGTCCTGTTGAAAAAAGAAATACTTTTAGTCTCTCCAGGCTTATGATGAAAAATAGTATTTTTACTTTTTGAAGTATTTTCACTGTAACTGACACTCTGATGTGTAATACTATGCCTAAGGATCATGTAGAATGCAAGAATAGATGCTTGGGTGTTGCTGGTGCTCCTGAAAAAGATATACTTTTAGTCTAGGTATTGATAAAAAATGCTATTTTCTATTTTTTCAAATACTTACACTGCAACTAGTACTGAAATGTGTTATAATATCCTTAAGGATCATGTAGAATGGAAGAATTGGTTTTTGGGTGTTGCTGGGTCCTATTGAAAAAAGAAATACTTGTAGTCTCTATTGGTTTCCGGTGAAAAAATTATATTTTTACTTTTTCCAATATTTTCACTCCAACTAGCATTTTGTAATGTCATCCACTTTCTTTGCAAATAAAGGAAGTCAACTTTGCACATATCTTGGTTGCAGGAGCATCTCCTATAAGAATAACATGTTCAACAATCGATTGTTGACAAGTGTGACTATTTAACTTTTGGTTACTATCCATTAATGCAGGTACCAGGTATATGAATTGTCTTTGAGATGTGTTGTTACCAAAAAGTATTTGAGCATTTTCCTTAGCACAGCATCTATGTATCTATTAGAAAAGCAAACAACTTTAGAGATCGATGGTTGTTTACATGTTGGAGTAATACTACTTACCTGAAGTGAAATGAAGCGTTCAAAGAAAAGTCTGCCATGCAAGGAAACACAAGGAGGAAGCAATGAAGCACGTTTTTCATTCAGTCTGCATTCAGGACATTGCAGAATGATGAAGAAATCCAATAAAGGCACTTGTCCTTAATTTGTGACAACTCACTGACAAGTATGACAGTTCTCACACATTCACTTACACATTCTCATTCTTAGGTACTGCCAACTTAAATCCGTATCCTCTCATATTTTTTTATTGCCAACATAAATCCCATATACCTCCTCGCTACTCCTAGTCTCCTAGTGTAAATCGAAATTTTCTGGAATTTTCGCAATTCAGGGGGGGGACTTGTGATGCGATGAGCGTAAACCGTCGTCGCATTAAAGTTTAATAACTTTCTTATTAGTTGACCAATATTAATGAATTTGGTAGCGATGGAAAGTGAAAGAATCAGTCTTTAAGACGATTAATAAATATTTTCAATAAAATTTGTAAATTACTATTTATTTAGCAACTTTTATGAATCGGTACAATACAATTATGTTTTCTTTAATTAATAGATAACTATTCCTGGCAATTGATCAGCAAGTATGCAATTTTAAAA
This sequence comes from Nicrophorus investigator, assembly GCA_963457615.1. Classification (NCBI taxonomy): domain Eukaryota; kingdom Metazoa; phylum Arthropoda; class Insecta; order Coleoptera; family Silphidae; genus Nicrophorus; species Nicrophorus investigator. The sequence goes on from OY735144.1 coordinate 2,598,956, forward strand.
TATGCGTGGAATTTCGCTAAAAATGTGTGGAATTTCGCTTAATTTTGTTTAATTTGCCCGCTCTTGAGGGCATCTACCAGCTGTAGTAGGAAGGTTGCAAGGTTCTCTTCTTACGCTAGAGAACGAAGATAATAATTGGAAGCAAGATTTTCTTATTTCACTCACTCCACCAAGTGCTGAACCGGAGATCGTACCAATGCCGCAGACTGCTACCATACACGAGCTAACAAAACCATTTACTGTCGCAGAATTGGAACTATCAATCAAGTCTTGCAAAGACACTGCTGTTGGACCAGATAGGGTTTCATATCCCATGGTCAAAAATCTATCCACCATGGGAAGGGAATTGTTGGTTGGTCGTTTCAACGAAGTATTTGCTTCGGGAGCGATCCCGGACTCGTCGAAGGAAGCGTACATAGTGCCAATTTTAAAGCGAGGTGCCCCACCACAGGAGCCAACCAGCTACAGACCGATCACTCTTTTATCATGCTTAAGAAAGAGCTTTGAGAATCTGATCAAAAGGCGTCTCGACCGCTGGTGCGAAATTATTATCATATTTTCTTTGAATGCAACCTGAACAAACCAGCCTCCGAGACCCTCTATAGGGAGTTAATTAGTTTGAAAGTGCCTTTACCAACATCGGTCCGGTGTCTAGTCAGCTTGGAAAACAACAAGGTGTACATATGTTTTTTTAAAATTTATAAAGAATTCAAAGGTATCATTATAGATCACGCAATTTCCCTTTTACACTTACAAAATCTGATAATTAATTTAACCATCCGAGGTCTCTCCCAACCATCTTGTACTGGATCGCCGAGACTCCGATCTGATAATTGTTTTGTGTGTACTTACTCCACGTGTCTGTTCCCTCTTTTCCATAGTAACTCAGGCTAATTTAGTTATAAAGGCAGGGGCTGGCGAAATTGCGCAAACAGCGCAAGCTAAGTGAAGCGAGGAGAGGAAAGAAGAAGAAGAAGAAGAAGAAGAAAATTAATTATTATTGTAAACTTATTATTCCAAAATGTTTTTAACTAAATGTGAAGATAAAATAAGAAATTAATTACAGAAGTTCAAATAAATATTACGTAAACAATAAATGGAAAATCCGGTTCGTAAATATTTGTTTCTATAATCATCAAGTACCAAAGATCGTTTTATCTGAATACACGATAAAACATTTTTTTCTTTGTTAACTTTAACGAATAAATAAAATTTGTTTATTCGAAATTTTCAAAAAAAAGTCCAATTAAGTGTGGAAAATAAGTCTTGTTATGTAGATAAACGACGTGACGTTGAACTTGGACGGATGTGGGAAGATCTAAGTGCTTAGTAGATATACGATTATGTAATGAATTTGTAAAATTAGCGGCAATAAAGGATGCAGTTTATCTTTTCTTTTAATTTACGTTTTTCAAAGAAAACCAAACGTTTACTTTAATTATTAGCAGTTAAAACTACTGGAAATTACTAAGCTCTCTAAAACTAGTTAGTTTTTTTTTTAATTGAGTCCTAATTAGTTTATAAGGGTGTATTATTTTAAAGAAAATTGTAATACAAAATTTATCACTATAAATTTTTATTAAATATTTTTTAAATTTAAATTAATTTATGTAATATTATAATTTTAGGAACAAAAAAAACGCTTTTTAATCAAAATTTTATATTAAAATAATTTAAAAAAGCAGTTTGAGTGATGCAACCAGAATGTTAGCAAATCGTCGAGCATTTCGACTACCAAACATTAGATGGCACCAGAAAATCATTACATAAATATTTGCATCTGACTTTTAGTAAGTAACTGATTCAAATTACGTAACATTTGTATCAAATGATTAAAAATTATACGTTTACATCAGAAGATGTCTTAAGTAAACATTAAATTTATAAAATGATTTAGTCTTCTAAAGATATTGAAAATCGATAAATTATCAAAATTAATCTCTAAGCGTTTGTCTTTAAAGTGTTGAATCTCTATCAATAATAATCTTTGAAAAGATACGTAATAGAATACGACTCAGTAATAATTATAAAATATATTTCTAATTTAGTTACAGTATTATTAATTAATTATTAAATAATTTTAATTTTCACCAAAAGTGTACGATTTATGAAAAGTGTTTAGTAACTTAATACATGATCAAAATTAATGTAATTAGAATGAAACGAAAGCTGAAACTTCGTTGTTTAAAAATATAATTTGAAAAATTGTAATTTACTTAAAGAAAATATATTTTTTTCAATGATAACATAAATAATTTCATTGATACGATAATTAGTCTTAATGATTTGAAGTTTTAAATGAGATTTTGAATTTTTTGGTAAGAAAACAATAGTTTATTTTTTGTAATATTTTCGATAGAAAAAAAAACATTTATTTAAATAATTTAACAAGTGAAAATAAATAATGTCTTGTGATTGGGTCGATGTCGAAGGTCGCTTTTGGTTTGGTAGCTTAAACAATTAAGATGTGGTTCAAGGGTGAACGGTGGATGAAGAGGCCGATGTTCCTGGATAGTAGGAGGAATAGGCCAAGTTCTGGGAGCTCTCGCCGGATGAGGAGGAAGAGGCACCGTTCCAGACGCGGGAGTAGGGTCCGCCGGAAGCTGGTTCCCATCCTGGTTCGTAGGAGCTCATCGGAGCTGAGGTCGAAGGTGGTCCGTACATGCTCATCGGTGGTTCGACTGGAGTCATGGACATCGGCATTGGCATTGGCATACCTTTGGAAAAGAAAGAAGATGTAAATCGAAATCGAGTCCATTGCGTGCCGCCGCCCGTTTTCACTTACCTGACTTGCCGAACAATTGGTAAGCGACGAAGCCGAGAACGATGGCGATGGCCAATTTGCTGAGGACGAGAGCCTTCATGGCTTTAAGACCAATGAGTCCGACGAAGATTGGCATGAGGGCCTTCATCTTGAGCTTGAAGAGAAGGAGGATGGGCAACAACAGTTTCTTCTTCAATCCAAGACCGCGCTCTGTAACAAATTGCAAATTCAGTTTCGAAGATTGCTGATTGAGGTTTTTACCTTCGTTGGGGCCGGTGGTGATGTCCAGACCGGAGTTGGGGTTGTACACCAATTCGGAGCCGTCGAAGAAGGTTTGTGGAAGCTGCACCCTGAATTCGTGAGTCTTGAGAACGCGGGCTGCCCTCTTGAAGATGGCCTGATCCACATCCTAGGTGTTGATCAACAATTAGTATTTCTTCAATTCTTGCTTACGGTTAGATGATTTACCTTGATGCTGCGAGCGTCGGATTGCAAGTTCAGGATGTTATCCAAGTACTCGAGGACGTTCTGTTTGACGCATCCCATCTCCACGCAGTTGGACAGAACTGAAGATACCAGCTGATCTCCGGACCTGGGGCCATACTGTTGAGCGGCGGCGAAGCCGACGATGAGGAGTACTGCGAATCGCCACATTTCGATGATGTTGTTGTTGTTGTGGTTGTTGTTGCTTTGATTGATTGATGATTGACTGACGATTGCTGTGGGTGGGTGCGGTTTTATAGGTGGTCGGAATGGTCGGATCGGTGGTGGGTATAGCGTCTGTGATGGGCTTATTAATTAACGCCCAAATAGTCGTTGGATATGGTTCTGGGTCCGCTACGATGTCCGGTTCTTTGTTTATGAATGCGCGACGCACCGACGGTGAAACCATTTTCGATTTTAAGGAATGACACCGTTCTCCGACGACGTTTCTTTTTCTTTTCTTTTTTTCCTCCGACGACGTCTTCGTCGACGTCTCCAACGTTTTTCCTAGATGCCCCAGTAAGCCACATCGATCGGGCTTCATTGTTTGACTTATTCATTTCCTCGCTTCTCCACTATCTCCTATCCACACACTTAACCTTTCCAGTCACAACTTCGCACGCATCGCAATTAAAATCTTAAAGCACTTTTCCAAAACTCTTTCGCAAACACCATTCTTCATCAACTTGTCATTTCAATCAATATACTCTTTTATACTTTACAAAGTTTCTTTAAAATAATTGACTTCAACTTAGTTTAAATCTTCAATTTAGTTAACATTATTTATAAAAATTATGAAACTAAAATCATTAAAACATAAAAAAATAAGATTTTCAAAAAATATAAAATTCTTTAATTATTGTATCAAAGTTTCATTAAAATAATTGGCTGCAACTTAGTTTAAATCTTCAAATTAGTTAATAATAAAAATTGATCTAAAAAATATAAATTTTCTTAATTGTTGTATCAAAGTTTCTTTAAAATAATTAAAACCTTCGAATAAGTTAACATTCTTTATAAAAAAATCCTTTATAAACTTCCTTAATTATTGTATAAAAGTTTATATAAAAGAATTGATTTCAACTTAGTTTAAATCTTAAAATTTGTTGATTTTGTTGTAAAATATCATGAAAACATTCCTGAAATTATAGAAGTATTCAATTTTGCTAAATAAAAAATGTAGAAAAACTTTAGACAGTTTTATAAATATTTCATAATTATTGTTTGAAAGTTGCTTAAAAATAAATCAATTATTATTTCAATATAAACTAATATACAAAAATATAAAAATGAATTTAAGCTATATTAAAGTTAACTTTAAATTTTAAATATTTTTTATCAATTTATTTTAATGAAATTATAAAAAAAATAATTAAGAAAAAAAAAACAGAAACTCGTATATTTATGGTTTTCTAAATATTTTTGGTCACTTTTCTTTCATTAAATTATTATGAAAGGAACACAGAATAAATAGAAAATATTAAACAAATAATTAATTAAAACAATTAACTTTAAATTAATTATTTTGAAGAAAATTTGGTTTACTTCAACTTTGTTTCAGTCTTGATTTTTAAAACATTATTTGCATAAATATACTTTAATTCAATTATAAAAATTATTAATAAAAACTAAATAGATTTTTTTTAACAATAATATTAAATATTTAACAATAAAATTAAAATTAATTAAAAAAATATTTATTAAAATTAATAAATTATTTAATATAGATTTTAAATTACCAAATAAATACTACATTAAAATTAAAGAAATAATTGTAATAATTTCTGAAATGTTACTGAAATTAACAATTATATAATAAATATTATCCTTATATGAAAAGTAAAAGTTATAAAACAATAATTGTAATTTAATTATTTCATAAACATATTAATTGTTAAAATTTGCTACATAATAAAATTTAATAGTCTACACTATATAAATATCAAATTAAATTTGATATAGGTGCAATGAACAAATAATTATGGAAATACTAAATAGTAACGGTTCTTTTATGACAATTTTTTTTTTAAATATAATTTTAAGTTTAAAAATCGTGTTTAATTAATTAATATATTATTTTATTTATATTTAGTTGCTAACAAATTTATATAAAAATATAACTATAACTATTTTTACTTGAAATTACATGCTTTTTTAAACTTATTTCATATTTTTTTTATTTGGTTTATGCAAAGGAATTCGTATGTTGAATTAATTATTCTAGTAGATATGCTAAGGTGTAGATGGATTCGTTAGTGGAACGTTTGGTATTGCCTTTAATTTAAGTTTATTGTTACACGCACGACCAAGAACCAATGTAGAACTCGATGCCTTAATATGTACAATGCGGTCCGAGGCGGTACCGTACCGCTTCCGGTTCAACACAAAAATGTCACAAATATTTTCATATCCAATTTAATTATTACATTCTACAATCATCATAAATTATTAAACTGTACATTATACATTTCATTTTTTATACCACGTTACATTACACAAACGTACGTAGAAATTTGTCATTGCTTTAATGGAACGTCCTAGAAATACCATTAGAATTATTCAAATTCAATAATCTAATTACATTAATTTTATGTAACAATTTATATTAGTTTCAAATTCTTTTATTAAAGAAATACATATTTTGAAAACTAAATATAATTTGTTTTATATATAAAAAAAAATTAATACATTGATAAAAAATCAATTTTCGTTATAGGAATTTTTCTACAAATTTTAAATAATTTTAATTAATATAAAAATTAGTTGTTTTCTAAAGTGCACTAAATGAATTTATTATTTTTGTAAGTTAAACTTGTTTAAAAATTAAATAATAACATAAGGAGTTCCACGTGGGACAATTTTCTGAAATATTTATAGAAATGAAAAAGATATAAAAATTAGAACTTTATTCGATAATATTATATTTATTTTGTGAGAAAAATTGTAGTAAATTAATTTGTTGTTAAGAATTGGGATTTTTTTTTTGAGTAATTGGATTGAAATTTTTCATATAACAAAACATTTATTCATCAATAAATAATAATAAAAATTAACAACAGGATTCGCATAATAAATAACAGAAAGTTGAGGTAGTTTGCGTTTAGTTGAAGTAAGCGGAATAAGCCATTTGCTGGGCGGCGGCTTCCTCGGAGATCGACCTCTTCCATGGGGCGGAATGGGAGACTACTGGTGGATGTTCATGAGGGACCTTCTGGCAGAGCTTGTAGACGGCAAGACCGATGGAGATGACGAAGGTGACGAAGGAAAGTTGAAGAGCGTTGAAAGTCTTCAAACTGAGAAGACCGAGAGCCATCGGGATCAGGGTGACCGCTTTCAGCATGACGAAGAGGAAGATCGGGGCGAAGATCTTCTTCAACTTGCTGGATTTGCGAGCTACAAATTAATTGATTAATTATTACAAATTAATTAAAGATTATATTGAAATTACCTTCTCCAGCTGATAGCTGAAATTTAAGATCGAGCTCATCTTCCTCCAAGTTTCTGGCGTCCAAAGTAACTTTGGAGTCTACGAACGGGATGTTGATGGATACTTCTTGGTGTTGGATGTACTTGGCGATGGCCTCCTCGAAGCTGACGTCGGTGGAGGAAGAGGTTGGCGAAGCCGAAGCGTAGACGACGGCCAAAGCCACGAGGACGAACAATTTGGTTAAAGCCATTGTTGGTTGTCTTTGGTTCGATTGATTGCCGATGACTGATGCCGTTTGTCGGCTGGGTCCGCCTTTTTATGGCACCCAAAATCGAAAGTTCAATTTTTTGATAGGTGGTAACTACAGCACACACAAAAAAATTTTTTTTGGGCGACGAAAAATTTTTCGGTATTCCAAATCGGAAACTTTTTTTTATTCATTCTTCGCGTTAAATACTGTATTCTGCGTACGAACACACTACTTTTGATTTCGTGCAGTTTGGGCTATTTGGAACAACGTAAATATTTCAATTTCGATACGAACAATGCGGTTATTACATTATTGGAACAAACACATTTTCGTACTTAGAAATATCTAATTAATTCTATACAAATTATATTAATATTTTCAAAGAAGACTTTTTAATCACTTTCTCTTAACTACTTTAAAATTTAATTGTAATCTCTTCATATTAAAGTTTTGAATACAATTATGTAAAATATTCTCATTCATAATTTAACTATATTTAGAAATAATTAAAGTTTAAAAAATAATAGAAATTTATATTTTTTTCTAAACTATTGTTTAGAAATATTTGTGTTAATTCAATTATTTTAATTTAATTGAAATTTAATTTAATCGAATTTACGAAAAAAATAATTTAAAACAAATTTAATCTAATTTTTTAATTGATTGATTTAATGTTTTAATTAGTGAATATGTAAATAAATTACTTGCATAAATTGTATAATTATTTTTTTTATGAAAATTGGCAATTATATAATAAATGTTATCCTTATATAAAAAGTAAAAGTTATGAAACAATAATTGTAATTTAATTATTTTATAAATAAACTAATTGCTAAAATTTTGTTACATAATAAAATTTAATAGTCTACACCATATAAATATCAAATTAAATTTGATATAGGTTCAACGAAGAAATAATAATAGTAATACTAAATAGTAACGGTTCTTTTATGACAAAAAAATGAAATATTATTTAAAATAATTTTAAGTTTAAAAATCGTGTTTAATTAATTTAATTATATTTAGAAATAATTAAAGTTTAAAAAATAATAGAAATTTATATTTTTTTCTAAAGTATTCTTTAGAAATATTTGTGTTAATTTAATTATTTTAATTTAATTGAAATTTAATTTAAATTGAATTTACGAAAAAAATAATTTATAACAAATTTTCTCTAATTTTTTAATTGATTGATTTAATGTTTTAATTAGTGAATATGGTATTAACAGTATTAAATAAATTACTTGCACAAATTGTATAATTATTTTTCTATGTAAATTAGAAGTTTTGCAGATAAAATTGAATGAAATAAATGCGTGAATTCATTGATAAATTGTAGAATAAATTATTGTTAAAAAAAACTACTATTTTCGACGCGTCTAAAGGAATGCAGCAAAAAAAGCAGCTGTGTGTTTATCAGTAAATACGCACTAAAAAGATGAATGAAAAGAAGCGAAGAATGAATGAAACGTAGTAATAAAAACGAAATCGGTCTAGACGGAGAGATAAAAAATAATTTATTCCGAATACCACATTATTTCCAAGTCTGGACTATTTTTTATTTAATTCGCGCGTAAATTCGAAAATATGACTTAATTTAAATATTATAAAATCAAATTTAATTGATTTTTCTAAAATTATTAATTATTTAAATTTAATAAGAATTTTTTTTTAATGTTTTCTTTATTTAAAGGATAGAAAATTAATAATTAATATTTGCAATAAATAAATTATATTTGTATATAAATTTAATAAATAAATAAATATTGAATCGTTTTCTTCAGGTCAGTCAATTGGCGTAAGCTGAGTAAGCCATCTTCTGTGCTTCCTCCTCTTCATCATCATCCATGGACCTGCTCCTCCAAGGTGCGGAATGCGTGATGACTGGTGGTACGTGATCGGCTGCGATCTTCTTGCAGAGCTCGTAAACTCCCAGAGAAATCGAGATGATGAAGGTGACGAAAGCCAATTGCAAAGCGTTCCACGTCTTCAAACTGAGGAGTCCCAGAGCGAGGGGGATGAGAGTGATGGCTTTCAGGATGACCAAGATGAGGATCGGGGCGAAGACTTTCTTCAACTTCGACGATTTACGAGCTGAAATTGTAAATTTTTTAAATAAAATTTGTGATGAGTGATTGCAAATTTACCTTCAGCTCCAGTTGAGAGTTTCACTTTAAGATCAACTTCATCATCGTCTAAATTCCTCGCCGATAAAGATACTGCGGATCCGACGGCTGGAAGGTCGATGTTGATCTCTTGGTTTTGGATGTAATGGGTTAAGGTGTCCTCGATGGTGCTGGTTTCTTGGATTGGTGAGGCGCAGCTGATGGCGACGAAGAGCACCAAAGTTGCGAGTACTTTGAACGGTGCCATATTTTTTTTTGTAATTGTTGTTGTTGTTGTTGCGTATTGATTGATCGAACGGTCAACGGTGAATGATGGATTCGCATCGGCGGGTCGCAGTATTTATTTGAACGGAAATCGAAAGTGCGGCTTCGCGTTCGGCGTTCGGAATCGCTTCTGTTCCGGTTCGTCTTCTATGATAACAAAATTATATTCTAATGAATGCACCGTTTCGCCATATTTCCGACATACTAATTGGAAAAACTGAACTGGAAAACTACATCGAATGCAGCGCGCACGAACTTGAGGAAATTAGGTTTAGATTTTCCTTTGCTGGAATAATTCATTACAATTCAAGTTCCAAACACCTAATTTACACTATTATAATATTATTAAAATATTTATAATATTATTAATATATTTACATAATTTTATTTCTTTAGCAACAAATTTTTTATTTTTTTTTAAATTAATTCAAAAATTATATCTTTTTCATTCGTTTTATACAAAAAAAAATCAATTACACAACTTTTGATATAAAAATTTTCAATTGAAGTTAATTAATAATTAAGATAAGATAATTTTATATTTTCCATTTATATAATTTTATTTTTTTAGAAAAAAATTTTAGCAACAAATTTTGTAGATTTATTTAATTAATTCAAAAATTATATTATTTTCATTCATTTTACTATTATACAAATTTCATTACGCAACTTTTGATATAAAAATTCTCAATTTACATTAATTAATAATTAAGATATAACGATTTTTTTCTTTATTATCACGTATTCACGTTTTAATTAATTATTCGATAACCACGTTTCGCAAATACATTATAGAACACACAAATTAATATGAAAAGTATTGTCTTTTCAAAAATCCTAATATAAATTTTGTAGCAATTATCGTTATTTAATAATAAACTGTCAAACTCGAATTATTAAATGAAAATTGTTTTCACCATTTATTTAATTAAATCAATTTTTTTATAATTAATAATTATATACGAATACATCTTTAATTTCATAATATTTTAATATAAAAATCTATAAATAGTACTGAATAATAACATTTTAAAAAATTAAATAAAATGAAAAATTGTTTAAAAAAATATTTTTTTATTATAATTTTATAATTAGATAAACTTAATATAATTTTTTTTCATACTTTTTAGTTTTACATAAGAAAAGTTTATTCAATATGCATCAATTGCTATATATATATTTTTAAGTTAAAGTTAATTAATGATTGAGAAATTAATGTACAAATTGTTTATTATGTCTTCACGTATTATTTAATCATTCGATAACTACGCATGATAATTTATTACAGAAAAGATAATTTAAAGAAGAAATAATACCGTTTAATAATAAGACTATGATAAGATTTGTGGATGTTTTAGTTTTGCTGCAATTAATTTTTCAATTTTGAGTAAGAAAATTTTAGGTTAAAAATGCAGTGTCTCCACCTTTTATTTAATTACTCAATAACCACGCATGTTAATTGATTAATAAAAAGTTAATATTAAAAAAGAAATAATACTCTTTAATAATAAGATTATTAAAAAAATGTGGATGTTTCAGTTTTGCTGCAATTATTTTTTCAAATTTGAGTAAGAATATTTTATGTTAAAAATGCGCAGTGTCTTCACCTTTTATTTAATTACTCAATAACCACGCATGATAATTGATTAATAAACAGATAATATAGAAAAGAAATAATACTCTTTAATAATAAGATTATTAAAAAAATGTAGATGTTTCAGTTTTGCTGCAATTAATTTTTCAAATTTGAGTAAGAAATTTTATGTTAAAAATGCAGTGTCTTCACCTTTTATTTAATTACTCGATAACCACTTATGTTAATTGAATAATAAAAAGATAATATAAAAAAGAAATAATACTCTTTAATAATAAGATTATTAAAAAAATTGTGGATATTTTAGTTTTGCTGTAATTAATTTTTCAAATTTGAGTAAGAAAATTTTATGTTAAAAATGCAGTGTCTTCACCTTTTATTTAATTACTCGATAACCACGCATGATAATTGATTAATAAAAAGGTAGTATTAAAAAAGAAATAATAATCTTTAATAATGAACTTATTAAAAAAGTTGTGGATGTTTTAGTTTTTTTTGGAAATAATTTATAAATTTCAGTAACAAAACTGAAGTTTGAAAAAAACGTTTTATTTAATTACTCGAAAACTATACTTATTAATTACATTATCATAAAATAATATTAAAGAAGAAATAATATTCTTTTATATTAAGCTTATTAAAAGATTTGTGGATTTTTTAGATTTACTGCAATTAATTTTTAAATTTGAGTAACAAAATTTGTGGTTGAAAATGAAGTGTTTTTCCGTTTTATTTAATTACTCGATAACCAAAAAAGTTAATTAAATTATTACAGATTTAAATAAAAGAAGAAATATTAAATTATTAAAGGAGCTTATTCATAATTTTTTGGTATTTATCATTATCTTACAATATTTTTTTTTTAAATTTAAAAATTCAGATTTTTTTTGTGAATTTTTTAAAATTACTTTAATTACACTTAATTTAAAAATTCTATTAAAACTATATAACTTTTGAAATATTATATAATTGACTAATAGTAAATATTTCCTTACGAATTTTTTGATGTAAGAACTTTTAAGTTATCGTGACTGGAATATGGTGATTTTTGATTTTTTTTTTTTAGTGGTTTGTTTAAAGATTTTGAAGATGTGTTGAGAAATGATAGGATTGTGTAATTAATTTTGCAAAAACAACTTTATTTTAAAAATAAATAATAGTGTGTAACGTAATAAATAACAACAAGAGGTTGGGTCGATGTAAGCGTTTCACAGTCGAGGAGATGGCGAAAAGTCGAGTTTACTGCCTGTAAGCGTTGTAAGCCATGTCTTGGGCAGCATCGTCAATGGATCTGGCGGCGTACTGAGCCTCCCACGGGTTGTGGGCGGCGATCTGCGGATGAGCGTTGTCGGCGGCGATCTTCTTGCACAATTGGAACACGGCCAATGATACAGAGACGATGAAGGAGAAGAAAGACAGTTGGAGGGCGTTCCAGGCCTTCAGTCCGAGGACACCGATGGCGAGAGGGATCAGAGTGATGGCCTTCAGGAGGACGAAGACGAGGATGGGGATGAAGATCTTCTTCAACTTGGATTTGCGGGCTGAAATATAATATATTTATAGATGTTATTATTTTGAGTTGTTGAAAAGATTACCTTCTTCGACTCCGGAGGAGAATTTCATCTTGAGGTCGACCTCATCGTTGTCCAAGTTCCTGGCTCCCAAGGTGACTGAGCTGCCGACGATCGGAAGGTTGAAGGTGACATCGTGGCTTTGGATGTAGTTCTCAACGGATTCTTCCAAAGAGCTGCTGCCTCTGCTGGTGACTTCGTTGGAGCGTCCGTTCCTGGTGATTTCGACATCTTCGGAGAGCTGAAAATAACAATTATGTAATCCTTTGAAAAGCTTTTAATTAACAACTCTTACTTTGTAGTTATCTTGCTTGAGGATGTTGTCCAAGAAAGACATAGCTCTGTACTTCAGACAGGCCAATGGTTCATCATCGCTGCACATGGCCCTAGCCTGTTCCAAGGAGTCGATTGCAGCTGGTGAAGCCACCGCCGCGGCCACCAAAGCGAAGAGGATGCAAAGTTTCACTGAAGCCATTGCTGCTGCTGTTGTTGTTGTTGTATGAATGGACGATGCACAACTGATGACCAAACGGTACCAACACCGAGTATTTATTCGATCCCGATCGGAAGTCCGGCCCAAAGCTAATACAGAAACCGATGCTTGAACAGAATACAAAATCGATTCGAATCCAAGTCCAAGATTAAGGACGGTCGATTGATATTCAGGACGATCGTAGGCTATTTAAAGTTATTTAGGATCCTGTTGCTTTTTATTCCATTGTCTTTTTTATTTTTTAGTTCTCTGTTTTAATTTCTTTGATCCAAATTTTCTAATATTATAAATATATACAGTTTCGCGTTCGGCCACATTCCCTCGCCTAAGTTATGCGCGCACACGTATCTACCACACTTTTGACGCCCAAGAAAGAAACATTACAGTGTCGAAGAAATTATCAACTCGCACACATTCTTTCCATTCAATCACCTGCATTTCGTCTACTCTAATGTACATTGTACTTCTTTACAAATAAATTTACTTCACTTCATTAAAATCACATCAAATAATACAAAATATAAGAAAATTAATGAAAAAAAATTTATTACTGTTTTTAATCAAAAATTGAATTTTGTAACTTACATTTTATATTCAATATTAACTTAAAAAAATACAAATATAAAAGCATTAGTAATTTCTTCAGTATATTTCAGTTTTCATATTTATTGTCAGTTTTAATAATAATTCTTTCAGTATTTTATGATAAAATTTCTAATATTTTTCAGTACTTATTTCATAAATTATATAAATTTTCAATTTTATTAATGAAAGCAAATAAAAATTTAATTCTATTCTAGGAATTATATAAATCACATTTACATTTAATATTAACTTGAAAAATCTCGTATAAAAAAACATCATTATTTTCATTCATAAAAATGTATTTCCTTCAGTGAAATTACTACTATTTTTTAGTCCATCCATCCATAAATGATCTAAATTGTCAAAAGTTCAATTTTAGTAATAAAATATTTAATTTCTTTAGAAATGTTGATAAAAACTCATACTTTTTGTTATAAATTTGTACATTTTTAAATATACTTTATATTTATTAGAAAAATAATAAAAATGTGTGCTTCTCTTATAAAAAAAGCATCATTATTTTCATTCATAAAAATGTATTTCTTTCAGTATTTTGTGATGAAATTACTAGTACTTTTAGCATAAATGATCTAAATTATCAAAAGTTAAATTTTAGTAATAAAATATTTATTTTATCTACAAATGTTGATTAAATCTCATAATTTTTGTTATATAATTTATATTTAATAAAATAATAATAAAAATGTGTGATAAATAGAAAATAAGTGACTTTAAAATTAATAGAAGATTAAAAAAACTATAAATTGTATTCGAAACCAGCTGATTTGTATTGATGATTTTGAATGGATGATGAATATTTATGAATTTAAAGGTACGAGTAATTATGGCGTTACGTTTATAACGTAAGTTTCGTGTGTCAGGAAATGAAACTGAAACAGGAACCAAAAAGAACTGTCAACGAAAACGGTTTCTGTGCAGCGCACGGATCCGGATGTTGGATAACGTGAAAGCGCCCAAAAAACCATTTTTGAATACTGACGTCAAAAAAAATATAACGTTAGAAAACTATCAGTTTACTAATTACAATTTCACCTTTGTTATATAATCATATTTTATAGCAACATTTTTTATTATTAATAATTTTTTTAATTTTTTTAACCCTATAATATTTAAAAAAAAACTTTTTTAAGTAAATATTGTAAATATAAGTTTTATAATTATGTACAGAAAACCACTATTAAAAAATTGTTTATGTATTTACAAGAAAAAATAAATTACATTCAAAATGATTATTATTAATTATTTGTAAAAAAAAAAACTAAAATCAAATAAAAAACCTATTTTTAAATTTGATTTCAATTTAATAAATCACAGGAATTAGTAGATATTTCTTAAATTGTTGAAAATTTTAACCAATTTTCAATCTGTATTTTTAATTAATTTATTGACTTAAAATAAATATTGTAATAAAATTATTTAATAAAATTATTAAACATTGATACTTTTAGAATCGTATATAATTTAGTTTTTGAAAATCGGTAACCACGTTCAAGATTTACAAGCAAAAATAGTGAAAAGACTACAACGTATTTTTTTTTTGTAATTGAAATTTTTTACATTAAGTTTCATTAAATTATTAAAGAATGATATTTTATTAATTGAATACAATTTAGTTTTTGATTATAAATCACCTCACTTAAGAATTATAAGCAAAATCGTGAGGATATAATACAACGTCAGTGTAAAAAACAAAACCATATTTTTTTGTAATTGAGATTTTTTAAATATTTACTTTCTTAAAGGTAAAAATAAACTACATTGATTATAAGTAAATAATGAAATAATAAATAACAAATAAATAATATTTTTTTTAGTTATACAAAATTTTAAAAATATTTTTCAGAAATCATTTGTATTTCATAATCATATTTTTTTACTTTTAAATTGATATTAGATTGTAAAATCAATATTTATAATAAATAATTAGTTTTGTATTTTGTACAAGAAAAGGTGTAAATAAAATTTGTTTGAATTCAATAGGATTTATTAGAATTAAGGATTATTTGTTTGATGATTTTTAGTTGTGTGTGCGAATGCAGCGAATAGGCATAAATAAAATTCAACTCATTTATTCAATAAATAATAAATAAAAACAATAAGATTAACAATCAACAAGACGGGCTAGGTCGGGTTTTGGTTTCGCGAGATGTTGAAGAAGAGGTTTCTATTGGTTCAGTTGGGCGTTGTAGGCCATCTCTTGGGCGGACATGGCTCTGCCGTAGCTGGCGTGGTCCCATCCGGTGGTCACAGCTGGATGATCAACGTGGTGATCGTGATGGTCGAAGTGGTGTGTGTCAACGTGGTGCGGGTAGTGGATGACCTCGTAGTTGACGACCTAAATTGCGAACAGTGATTAAGATGATCAAGATGTTGATGATGGGATACGGACCTTTGGTTTGGTGAACTTGAAGATGACCATGGCGGCGGTGAGGACCATGGAGAGGAGACCCAAGGTGAGAGCCTTCCAGGTCTTGAGGGCGATCAGAGCCAAAGCGAGGGGAACCAAGACGGCGGTTTTGAACTTCAAACCGAGCAAGAATGGGACGATGACCTTCTTGACAACCTTGGAGCGACCTGCGATTTGAACCAAAAGGGTTTAACGTTTGCTTTTAGAGTTGATTTTGTTGCTTAAGTACCGGTGGAGGCCAATGGGACGGACAAATCTTCAGGTTGGAAGGACCTTGGCACCAAGCTTCCCAAAGGACCATCGGCGCGCAACACTTCTGGTACTTTAGCAACCAACTCGTGGTTCTGGATGAAGTCCTCGAATCTGTCGAAAACGTCGGCGGATCCACGCTGTTCCTAATCCCGATAAACAAATTGGTCAACATTGTTCTTGATCATTTGGAAAGATCGCTAATTTACCTGTGTGTATTCCGGGTTGTTTTTCCTGACGATGAGGAGGTCATCGGTGATCCTGATCACTTTGTCGTCGGCGACGGCGCTCATCCAGGCTAATGCCTTCGGTTTAACACAGCTCACTGAAAAGCCCTTCAGGCAGCTGCTGTAGACATCCTGAGCAACTTCCACCGCTGATGGACCCTGTGCAAGGGCGATGCCCAAGAAGCAAGCGAACACAACAACTTTCAAACTGGCCATTGTATTGTATTCGAATTGTATGTCTGTACAATTGGAAGTGTTGATTGATAATGATAATTACGCTGCGGCTCGCCCGTTTTATATATGACCAGCAAACGGAAATAGAAACCAAATGCGTTTATTGGGGTTGGACGTGACGCGAATGGTCATCGAACGTATACCATGCCTACACCGACGACGGTTCTTTCGATCCTCCGACGTTTCGGTATTATTTTCGTACAAGACCCAAATCCATACAAACAACGATGATTGATAACAAATCTCTTCGATTTCATTCACTTTAACATTCCTCCAGTGAAGATTTTAGTAAATCAAACAATTTAAGTCTTGAAGCACGAAATACCAAGAACTTCGTTACAGTTTTCACTTTTCTTAACAAAGTCTTACATTCCAATCATTCAGATAAAAGCTTACACCTCAACAATACAATACAGTAACAAATATGAAAGATATACAAAAATTTCATCAATTCTATACAAATAAAATCAAGAAAATTACATTCATTCATAAAAAAATCGATTATTTTTTAGATACAAAAATATTTATTATTTATGTAATTATTATTTATATAAAATTACACTATTTATTAATTAAGAAAAAATATAATTGATTTTCTATAGTGATTCACACAGTTTCAAATAAATTTCTAAAAAAAAAACTAATAACATAACATATTTTAGTTAATAGTTTAACTAAATAATTAAGCAATGCATATTTTGGTTAATTTTTGAACTGATGATTTATTTTCAATATTTTTATGATAAAATTAAGTTAAGAATTTATTTATTGAAATTTTTGATATTTTCTTGTAAAAAGTCAGAATTTTAAATTCTTGTAATAATCCTGTAATATTATTTTTTTACTAAAAACTTGAATATATTTGGTATAAAAAAAAATGTATATTTAATATTGATTTCTTTAAGTTTTTATCATTATTAAAATTATAAAATTAATAATTTTTAATATTGCATTTTATGAAACTAATAATAATGTTGAACTTATAAGGAATAAATTTAAATGTACGACCAAATTCTAAGTTTGGAAAATGTAAGCTATTGGATCAAATTCTGTATAAGGTTACACAATAAATTCCATTCGATTTCATTGTCAAGTTACAATAATTTAAATTTTAAATTGTATTTAAATAAATTAAATTCTACTAAATTTTTATACAATTAATCAAAAATTTTATTAAGTTTGAAATTAAATATTTGAAGTTTGAAACGTGATGATAATACAGGTAAAAGCGTAGCTGTAAAGTCGAATTCTTTATACTTGATTAAAAAGAAGCTTCATTAATATTGATTTTTATTCCGGGCGACGCAGCCGAATTGGAAAGCAGAAAGACAAACAGACAGACAGTTCCTATATTACATTTGGGCTATTTATAATTTTCATACGTGAATAGTTTCGAAAAACGAAATTTCAAACGAAGAAAATTAATTGTTTTCTATTCATTAATTATTCTTACTGTATACAAAATTAGCAAATTATATTTTTTTACTGATTGAAAATAAATAAAAAAATAAACTTTCTTCAATTTTTCTTTACTGAAATTAAACATTTTCTAAATAAGGTTATTTTTAAGTAATTTTTATTTGGCAATTTACATTTTTATATAATTTTAATAAAAAAGGAAACTTTCATCAATATTTCTATACAGAAATTAAAAATTTGATAACTAAACTGAAAATATGAATTAAAAATTTATTAAAAAGTTATGCAAAGTAATTTATTTAAAAATTAGTAAAATTAATTATTTTTTATTCATTAATCATTTTTACTGTATGAAAATTTAGTAATTTTAAAAAAGGAAACTTTATTCAATATTTATACACTGAAATTAAGCATTTTCTAACCAAGATGAATTAGGAATTGAAATTATAAAAAATGTTATTAATTTATATAAAAATTAGTAATATTATATAAATATCAATAGAAATATGTGCATATTTTTATAAATAAAATTTGAGTATGAAATATTGGATTCAATATAAAAATAAATCAATAATAATTTTTGAAAAACTGAAATTTTTAATTAATTTCAAAATTCAATAAAAAAAAATATTTCAATCAATTATGAAATATTATCTGTATATATAATTATAATTTAATATTCATTTTAAACTATATTAAATTAATTTGATTTTCTTAAAAAATAATAAAAAATTGTAAAATTATTAAAAAAAAATTACATAATTTATAATAAATTATTACTTTTTCATTGAAATTTTGTATTGAAATTCAAAGAATAATTTCTATAAGCAACTGTATTCACTAATTTATGCACTTAATTAATTTTGGGTAACCTATCGCCATATATCGTCAAATTCTTGAATTTAATTTGATTAATACACGATTTTTTATGTAATTTTCAAATTTTATTATAGAACAAACCAAAATTTATTAGAAGAAAGAATGAATGAAATGTGAATTTTTAATATGCAGACAAAATAAATAAGAAATCTCTACTACTTAAAAATCATCAAATGCATGCGAAAAATGTAGACGAATATACGCGGAATTGACAATCGGGGCTTTCTCCAAATCACGAGAAACCAAGTCATAATTTAATATTTTCATCATGTCTTTATTTCAATACAATTTCAGAAGTAAAATCAATCAAATTGTAATAAATACAATTTCATTATATAATTAATAATTCTAGTTAAAAAAAAATATTATTTTAATTGAAAAAATAATGAAAAAATTCTTGAAAAATGTTTTTAGACTTTTTCCAGTTAAAGAGAAATAATAAATTTTAATTAATTAATTTTTAAATTAACTCAAAGAAATTTCTTTGATTAAAATAACTTTAATATTAAATATTTGTAAGGAAAAAAAGATTACAATTTATAAAATTAAAATAAAAATCGATAAGACTTTCAATTATATCACAAACTTTTTTTATTTTCTACACGAATACAGAAAAAAATAAAATAAAACAAACAAAATCATGTACAATAAATAATAAATAAATAAATAATTAGACGATCTTAGAATATAAATAAACATGAAATGGGACTAAAAAAAAAAGAAACAAATATGATGCAGTAACAACTAAAAAGCTACAACTAAAACGTAATGCCAATTAGACAAAACCTACGAAATGCATATGGAAATACACATTTTTTTCTTCTATATTTCATTAAACGTAAAATTCAGGTAAAATTAGATTTTACCTGACTTCATTAAACATAAAATAACTAGAAAAAACTCAAACGCCTCCGGATCAGGGCGGCTGCAAAACAAAAAACAAACATAAACAAAAAACAAACATAAAATTAAAATAAATACACGAAAAAAACAAATCAAAAACATTGTTGAGCGATGTTCTCTAATAATTAGTGACTATGTTTCAAATACTTAAGACTATTTCATTAAAATCTAATGGAAAGAGCAAAGAAACATATAAGTACGATATTGTTGTTATGTGATAGTGGAAAGACGTTATTTTACTTTGGTGTTACTTAAGAAAGTTGTTGTTTTTTTCACTTCAAATTGGCATTTACATAGGTAGAAGAGCTTTGATGATGATGATGGATGATTTTATCTTAAATCGAAGAAAACCCAAGGTGTCATTCTTGACATTCCTAATTACATAAATTAAATAATTAACTTAACGCCTAAATAAATAAATAAATTAATTAAGTAATAAATAAATACGCATCAAATTACTTAAGTTTTACAATTAATTAAACTTACACTTCGGAAATGAATGGATATAAACAGTTTAAAACTTCAATTTTTGTAACACGTAACTTAATATTTTTTGTATCTATAAAAACTTAATATAAATTTTAACTCAATTAAAAAAAAAATAATTCTTAAATGATTTTATCATTTTTGTAATAAAAATTATACAATAATTCAATTTTAAAAAACATCAAGATTTGAGTTGAGAAAATAAAAATTATGATTTTTTAAACTGAATTTAGATCTTCAAATCGATTGTGTGTAAGTCTATAGTACCAAAATTATGGTCAATAAATAAATAAATAATAAATTAAATAAATACTAGAAAAGGAAATGGAAATTTGCGAAGTTTTTTTTTTTTGAAGCGAGTGAAGAGCATTGAATAAATAATGACTTTTGGTTGGTTTCTCCTGTGCTTTGAATCAAAATCCTGAATACTCCTTGTTCGTCCTTCCTTTGAGCTTCGTTCCATTCATCCCTATCTTTCTGTGACTATTGCACATGTTGGATACAGCCTCATACAATCCCTTTTGTCCTGTCCATCTCTTGCAGCTTGGACGTATTTGTAAAACCTGATCACTGCGGAATTGCTGGACGTAGGTTTCTGTAGTTCACTTGCTTCCCTAAAATATAAAATAATTTCATTAATAATGAATATTTTAATATCGAATTACCTAAGAAATTAAGAGAAAAATGTTTTTAAAAATTAAAATTTTTATCTGTAATATTTTGAAATTTTTTTGTGTAAAGCTGTAAAATTGTTAATTTTATTGATATAATTATATAAATAATATATTTTCTTCAAGTTTCTTAAAAATTTAGTCAATTTTGTAAAAAAAATAATTATTTTATAAATTTTTCATGTTTTTGTAAACTTTCATCAGCACTTAATTAATTTAATGTAAAAATCAATTTGGAACGTTGAAAACTAAAATTCATATAAGAAATCATATTTTAATACAATAATTATACATTTTTTTATGTTTTTTGCAAAATCAAATTAATTTTATAAAAAATAATAATTTTTTAAAATTTTAAATAAAAACATATATTAACAAAATATATAAAATAATTGTTACATAATATTTTTCTTTCAAATTTATGTAAATATCAATGGGATTTAAACACTAGTAATAATCATAAAACATATTGAAACTACAATGAGTTTATTAACTGCAATAAAGAAAATTAAATGATTTTTTACTAAATTAATTAACAGCGTAATAAAATTGTTATAAAAAGTATAGTTTACAACCATTTTCTCTGAGGGTCAAAGACTGTAATGCATTAGTGAAAATTTACATTTTCTGTAATGATTCGGTTAACAAGATTACCACGCGCTGACTTTCTAAAATGCAAGAGTTAAATAGATTTCTTTTATACAAAAAAATAACAATCATTTAAGAAAGTACCAGTATTATCTGTATTTAATTTACGAATTAATCATTGTTTACTGAAAACTTTAGTCTACATTTTGGTGTTATTATTTAATTAAAACTTCTTGAAAAATCAAATCCAAATCTACATTTACATTTAGGAAAGAAAATAAACTAATTATAAAAGAAGTTTAATTACTTCTAAGATAATGCAAGTTTAATGATCATTCATAAACTAATTTCGTATTGTTTCATTATAAAAATTTATAATGTATAAAATCTTGTTTTATTTTTGGGGCAGAGTTAATCTCTTGATTGCGATGCTAAATCTCGGTTTCGGTTTGGTGCAGGTCAAGAGGCTATTATAAAAATGCGATTTTGCAGTAGAGGAAAGATTTATTCTTGTGCATTGCTGAAGAGAAGGATGAAGAATTAACAAATTCGGAATAGTTTATGGTCGGACATGCACACACGATTACCGTACGAGCAATATTTGACATGGTAACGTGACCTATTTAATTACAAAAGGAAAAGAGCAGAAGTTTTGTTATTTCTTTCTTTCTTCACTGCAAGCCCACGGTACGGCACGTCACGTCTCGTACGGAAAACGGATGGACGCATCAAATTGACCATAAATGGACATTCATTCAATTACATCATAAAATATTTAATTCAAATTCATTTACAATTTAAATAATTACAAATTAACTAAATATTTATTTAGAAACCGGTGAAAAGTTAATTACTTTAATGAATAATAATTTCTCATTGCTTAACTATAATAAACTGAAAAATGTCAAAATAATTTTAATTTTACTTGCCAATAATTTTCATCCGCAATCGTCTGATTTTTGTGCTCAAACTTAATTAGCTAAAACCAATGATATTGCTTAATTCGTCCAAAGTTATGAATGAACAATAATCCCCCATTCAAATACTAGTCTTAACAAATATTGCTTAACTACCGTAAACTATCAATAGTCAAGAAAATACCCAATAATTAATAAAAGTCCAGAAAACGCATTAAGTTAACTGAAAATCAATTTCTACATGGTAATTACGCAATTATATTAATTAGATTTATTACTGTTAATTATTGATAATTATAGATTTCTAGTAATAAACTTCTGAAGTGGACTTTATGAATGAAAAATTGCATTTCATTAATAAAGATTTATAAATTACAGATTTACAAAACCGGTATTTTTTTTTAATTCACAATTTCTCAAAAATAATATAGATTTAAATAACAGTAAGCAGTAATAAAAAAAAGTACTTGTAACTGTTTTATAATCAAGTTTAATAACAATTAAAATATCATCATTTTTATTAGTGAAAATTTATTAATTTAAGTATTTTTTTTTTAAATTTACAATCTGTTAGTATTCAGTGAATTTATTTGAGTATAAAAACGTATTTAGTGTGAACTGAACCATTGTTTTCTTTTGGTTTAATCTTGTAAGTTTTATGTGAACATTTTCATGCTTTACAAGCAGACAAACAATTCATTAAAATCCAAAGAGAAATTTCCTTTTGAAACGAGTTAATTAAATAAAAAAACACTAATTTCATTATAATTAACAAAATAAAAAATTGAGTTTAAGTAAAATAAAATATAATAATAGTTATCAATTATTTGCATACATCTTTCTATTGAAATTTGCAGCAATAAAAAATAGTAGAAAAGTAGGTTTATTTTGATTATTTCTCAAATATTTAATATGTTGAAATGGTAATAATTATTAGTATAAAATAAAATTTGGTGGTTTCTATTATATAAATGTGAAATAAAAATGGATATAACCTCAATAGGAAAAAAATGGCGATCCAATCAAATAGTAACGTTTCTTTTATGACAAACTTTAAAATTAGTGTAAATTTCTTTATAATTTGTTTAAATTCAATATCGCATGTTATTATTATGTAACTAAGCTTTCTCACGCTTTGCATTACTTCAGTTCACTAAGAATGCATTTAAATAAATTTAAAATCTCGGAAAGAAATCTCAACTAATAAGTGTTGCATTTTTTCTATTCTATTTTTTTTTAACACCTACAATCTAATATAATAAGTTACAAGTAAAACTAGTTTAAGAAGATTATAATAAGATGACCTAATTTGAGATGAAATCAGTTAATTGAAACTAATTAAAATTTTTCAAAATTCACAATAGGATTTATTAAAAAAAAAATTAAGTATGGAATATGGAAATACCGCATTATATTTTTTTTTTTTCGTCTCGTTATGAAATTAATATTTGTGTCCCAGATTCGGCACAAAAATCCATCCGCATAAAATGGAACGACACAGATCGAAGAGACGCAGAGAAATTATCCGTCTCTCAATGTTTACAGATTTGTATAAAAAATTAGCTGAGCTGTTTCACTTCTTCTCGTTTTTTTGTATTACTATTTGTCTGCTTTTACCGCTGTTATTTATGGATTCTCCTCAATTTCACTTCTCGAATTTTATTTATAATAGATTTGAATAATTTATTTCATTGAAAATTTAAATAAAAAATAGCAATAAATTATATCACAGTTATTATGCTTGAAAAATGTCTTCCCAAATATTTGATACTTCACAAGTACTTTTAAAAACATGATTGATGAGTTTTTATCAATGAGATTAAATAGAACTTACGAATTTTCATATTACGAACAAACTAATTTCGTTTAATTTTTTTTTAAATTTAAATATAAATAAATTAAATTTGTTAATTTACCTGCTTAATTCAGCGCTGACCAAATTGCTGTGTGGACTAAACTTGGATGGGTTTTTGTACATGCTGCAGATCAGTCTTTCCCTGCACGCTTCATCGTGGAATCCCAGCTCCACCAAAACCTTGTCTATCTTCTCCAAAATTGGGCTGTAAAAAGCATCAAAAACAGGTTTTGGTGGAATTGGTGCTTGATAAATGGGACTGTTTATAGTATGCGTCCTGTGCACATCGTTCATTTGAGTTTGGTACATTGGGCCTTGAGGAATAGACTGTAAAAAAATAGATTTTATAATACATTTTGTTATACAAAATTTTCTACTTAAAAGTTACGAAATCAATGATTAATCAATTACATAATGCAAGAAATAGATTGTAAAAAATCATAATTTATACTAAGTATTTTTTAAATTTTAGTTACTAAATTATTAGTAAATAACTTGAAAATTTAGTTTCTAAGTTTGATTAAAAAAATAAGTTGTATCAAAGTGAAAGTAAGTTGATCTCTCTGGATTCGTGCATGAAAGATTCGTTGAAGCGTAAAAATAAGTAAACATTAATTTGCGCTTCAAGCTACATCTTTAAATTAGTCTTGAATTATGTTATTATTAAAAGAAAAAATCTTCTACATCCTTCCATTTAAATATTTAAAGAATTCAACTACTTTCTTAATTTTCTATAAGAAAATAAAATTTACAAATTAATAATTATTATTTTTTAAGGAAATTTTTTAAAGTAATTTTACCTGAAGCATTGGCTGTGGCAAATATGAGCTTTGTTGATGGATGTGCGAAGCCGGAACTGCGTGCACGATGTGTGGTTGCACAATCTGAGGTTGAATCATGTTCGGATTTTGGTAATTCGCTGTGGCCGCTGCAATCTTCGACGACTGTTTCGCAACGATCGATTGAATCTTCAGTTTTTCCTGCAGTTTCATCGCGTTTTTAATCTGATCCTGCAGCTTCTTGTTTTCAGATTCGACACGTTTCTGTTCCTCCTGAAGACGAGCCTTCAACTATAATAATAAAAAAAAACATTAATTTAAATTATACAAAATTTCTAATATTTAAAAAATATAAAATTATTCTAATAATTGTATTTAAATATTATATAAATCTATTTTATATAAGGATCATCTTTTATGTGGATTTATAGAAATAAGAGAAATCACTTTTCCAATACTCTTTTTCATTATATAACACATTGAAAGTCGCTGAGGAAACTGAAAACCCAATAAGGTTGAATTGAGTTTCTACTATTATTTTATAATATCTCGAGTCAAACATTTTTCTAGATTTAAAAATAGAAGAAAAAATCATTGAAATTTATTAAATAATTAGTTTTGTAGCATTTTATACAATTTTTTTTATATTATAATAATTTTTAGTAATATTTGTATTAGTTTGAAAGAAAATTTAATAATTGATTAAGTTTCGAAGATAATCCAATAGTTTTATTAAATAATAATTTCTATCAGTTTTTAATATAAAGATTTTATAGTAATAATTTATTCAGTTTTAAAGATTATCTAACAAATTTATTTATTATATAATAAGTTATAGCTGTTTTTCAATTTATATTATTTTAATAATTATTGCCATATTCTAATAGGTTTTTTTTTATTAAATAATTTGTTTGTATATTAAAATTGTTTAGTAATATTTATCTCAGTTTAAAAGACAATCTAATAGTTTATTACATAATGAACTGAAGCTGTTTTTTTATATAAATAATTGCATGAATTCAAACTTATTACATCGTCAATTTTAAGCTGCATTTGTGCAGTAATGACGAGCAATTACGTAATAATTTTATGCGTCATTATGCAGAGTAGATCATTGTGCAGATATTGATTGATGAGTGTTAAATGTAGTTAGTGGAACAATGGAAAATAATAAACTCATCGGAGACCTGGTTTCGAAACGTGAGGTTCGAAATGGCAAATGGACGTGACAAAACGTACGCATATTTAAGTGCTTTCCAAATGGACGGAACATAATGAATGGGTTTAGGGTTAAATGCATGCACGTAAGAACCGCACGCATTTAACGCCACATAACGACTTAATAGAGAAAATTGCATTCAATAACGACGAAGACATGCGAACCATTTATACCAAGTATTTTTTGCCACACATCCAAATCTTATTCAACAAATTTCAAATCCAAATACAGAAAGAGAACTCACGTTTTTCTTTCGCAATTAGTTTAATTAATTTTAATATATAATTAATTGAATTAAATTATTTTTTTCTTAAACTAAAATAATTTATTTTTCTGATAATAAAATTTTTTATTTTTTTAAAAATTTGAATATGAGCTAGAAAATGGTTCTTGGAATCTGAACTAGTTGCGGTCTTGGGACGCGGCCGGAATTCGTTAATGATTTTAATATCGGTGCAGACTGAAAAAGATGGGTAAATTGTTCTTCGGACAATGGTCGTTTCGAAGAGCTCATGGTTTCAATGGTTTTTTCTTCTTGCATTGAATTGCGCTGAAGATGAAGACGTTTATTTGCATCGGTTATATATGGAAGTAAGTGTATTTACTCTTTCTTTCGCACATTCTTCCGAAGGCGAGAAAACGCGGAGGAAGGATTTGAATAAATAAATTCGTATTAGAAAAATATGTAGGTTAGAGACAACCGCTTTCTTGCGCTTCTCGTACACTTTACATTCTCCTCCGTCGTTCGATAAATCCGTTCCGAATCGTCAAACGAATTCGCAAACTCAAAAGAATTATTAATTTTCTTACAATAAATTATTTGTAAGTAATCAAAAATTTAAAGCAAACTTTTATAAAGCATCAAAAAAATTATTATTAATCTTGTATGGAAATCGTGTCGAATTTTGCTAATTTTGTAGCCTATTATACAATCTTTGTCTCAGTTTTAAAGAAAATGTAATAATTGATTAAGTTTTGAAGATAATCCAATAATTTTGTTACATAATCATTTACAGTTGTTTTAGGATTTTCTAATAAAAAAATCTTTAGTTTCGAAGATTATCCAATAGTTTTGTTAAATAATAATTTCTATCAGTTTTTGTTATGAAGATTTTATAATAATAATTCATTCAGTTTTGACGATAATCCATTTTTTTTATATAATCATTGAATATTATAAATTATGAATTTTCTTACAATAAATTATTTGTAAGTAATCAAAAATTTAAAGCAAACTTTTATATTTTTATACAATTTTTAGATTAACGCACCAAAAAAAATATTATTAATTTTGTATGGAAATCGTGTCGAATTTTGATAATTTTGTTATTAAATAATCAGTTTTGTGGCATATTATACAATATTTTTTATATTAAGATATTTTTTAGTAATATTTGTCTCAGTTTGAAAAAAAATGTAATAATTGATTAAGATTCGAAGATAATCCAATAATTTTGTTAAATAATAGTAATAATTCATACAGTTTTGACGATAATCCAATTTTTTTTTTATAATCATTTAATATTAATATTATAAATCCGTTCCGAATTGTCAAACTGATTTTAACTTATTATAAAATATTTGCAAGTAATCAAAAATTTACAGAAAACTTTTATATTTTTTATACAATTTTTAGAATAAACTGATGGAAATCGTGTCGAATTTTGCTAATTAACAAGCAGCAATTCAAGATTTTAGAAAGTTTTTATTTTCGGAACATGCACTCATTAAGTGCGAAACTCGCGTGAATCTCCGAATCACAATTAATTATATCCAAACCACAGTTATTTATATTTCCATGAAATTTATATGAAAAATTTTAAATGTGACGTAATAATAATGAATTAATCATGAAATAATTATGTCAACTGCGTCAGAATTGCGAATTGGAAAGTATGAATAAATGATTGGAATTTCAAGACCAATTGCTGCTAATTAAATAATCTTGCATATAAGTTAATTCTGGTTTAATTCTTTAACAAATCCTAATTTAGTAATTTGAAAAAATACGACTCATAAACAAATTGGTGTCAATTTTTTATATTGGAAAGTTGCATGAAGACTTTTGGAAACCGAATTTTTCCATCGTTTCATCGATTCCCTTCATGTTTACTTTCTCTTCCGCGTCTTGTGAAGAAGGAGTTGAAGATGATCGCATTGAATTCTTTGAGACTTACCATCGCTTCTTTTTCGGCTTTGAGCACCATGTTTTCGATTTCGGTGGGTGTCAGCGGTCCAGTTTTCTGCTTACCCTGGAGAGACTGCGGCGGCCTTATCTGACCCCGATGACCTTGAGCACCGAAGTGACCTTGACCCGCATCCTCGTGCGGTTTGTTCAAATCGTAATCCTTCCTGTGCGTCGAGAAACTGCAAAACATATAAACACAATAAGAGAACACTTTCTAACTTCGCACCTACACCGAAAACATCGTCGATTTTTGGCGGTTCCAGGTCATTGGGTCAAGAATTTGACACACACTCACTCTGAACTGAAGGAAGCGCCGTCGCTATAGTAACCGAAATCTTCGGATTGGTGCTGATGTTTCTCCTCCCAACCCGGTGGCGGATGGTCAAGTTCGATTCCTCCGTGGAGGCTGGGTCCGTGCGGGAGATGATGGAGATGCGAGATTTGGTGATGGTGATGATGGAATTTCGTTGGAGAATAGTACGGGCAGAGCTTGAATAAATGTCCCAACACCGGGAAGAGGAAGAGCAGGACTTTCAATAAAAGCTTCTTAGCGGCGGCAACTCCCATGACCATCGGGAGGAAGAACATGAATTTAACGCTGACCAACTTTATGACCAAGAGGATTGCCATTAAAGCCATCAATAATTTTCCGCTGATGAATTTCTCTGCAAAAAAAAAATCACTTAATTAATCAAAATCTACTTTCTATTTATTCACAAAAATTTATCACCGAATTTATATGATTTATTATTCTGGCAAAGGTCAATTTCATTTATTATTCAACGACGGTATTGAGAACGCCTCAATTTTCCAAAATTCAAATTTAAATTCGCAAACAACAATTTTTTTAAATAATTATTCTTGAGTTTTCTAATATTAACAATAGGTCAACATTTCATAAAAAGTAAACTATTAACGGTTAAATAATCTGAACTTTATGTAATTAAAACGTAATGAGAAGAAGTGTTAGTAAAGTTCCGGTTTGCAAGAGGTGAGTGGAAGTGCGTGGAAAGTTGTTCGCCAGTGCCAATGTACGCATTATAATAAATTTCTTTATTGCCGCATTCATATGTACAAAAATTAACCGCATTTATTAATTAAATGGAACGCCAAAATGACATTAAAACCACAAAGTTCAATACTTTAAATGCATTTAATTTTTAAGTAAATTTTCATAATTTTATGGTTAAAAGGTTAAAAAACACATAAATCCATTGAAATAATAAACCAGTTAGTTTTTAGCGGATGAACCGCAAATATTGCATAAGAATCATTACCAAAAAAAACATGAATTATCGTTACACAATAAACGGGTTGTTTGAGTTTTGGAATTTTAAAATTCTTGCAGAACTGGTGATCATAAACGTTAATATTTTCGGTCTTTCACTGTTACGAGAGTTTGTCTCGAGTCAACGAAACGGAAGACGATGTTATTTTCAATTTTGCAATAAACAGTTTCCATCTGATTACATAATACAGAAAAAAAAAACATGATGTAATAAAATTGCTGTTTTCGCTGAAACAATGAAGCTTATCGTCTTATAATTGAGTTGTGTTGTTTTCCTGTTTTACCGTTTTCTGAGAAGAGATTTAATTCAGATTTTTTTTTATATAATACAGTTTAGTAAAAGTTCTATAACTTATCTTATAAAACATTAAAAATCATTAAATTTTTTAAATTATTTGAAGAAGATTTACCGAATATTTTAACAATATTTGAGATAATGTTAATATATTTATATATTTAAAATGTAGAACTGATGTTAAAGTAATTGGAAAATGTTGATAATTTGTAGTAAATAATTCCATTCTAGAAATTTATGTTTATGAACCAAACACGTGTAGAAAGTTCAATTTTATTATGTAAATGTTAGTATGCCAATGTAACTATTTATGTACATTTATAAGTTAAGATCCATTCATTAAATGTGTTAATTAATAAATGTTTTAAAGAAATTAGTTTAACAAGAAAATCTTTAAGAAAATTTAACAATAATTGCACTGAATTTGTAATATTTCAACTATGTTTTAATTCATAACATTAAAAATGAGTGTAATAAAAAAGAATCCGGTTAGACGTATTCAAATCTACGAATTAGTAATTAAGTTTGGATGCGAGTTACA
Organism: Nicrophorus investigator; assembly: GCA_963457615.1. Classification (NCBI taxonomy): domain Eukaryota; kingdom Metazoa; phylum Arthropoda; class Insecta; order Coleoptera; family Silphidae; genus Nicrophorus; species Nicrophorus investigator. The sequence continues at coordinate 2,629,679 of OY735144.1, forward strand.
CTAACCCAAAAAACCAGTTCCATTAATGAATTTAAACTAAAAAAATAAATAATTAAATAATTTGTTGCATTCGAGACGAATTGTTGTTATTAAGATAATGTGACACTTCTGCGAAATGAGATAATCAATAAAATGTGGAAGATTCTTCTCGATTTTCGGAAAGTTTGAAAACCATGCGGCGCGAATAACAGTAAATTAAATACGAACTAGGTAATAGAAATCTGCTCTAGTAACACGTGGTGCTTGAAGTAATAACAACAACAATATCAACTTACTGATCTTCTTGAAGAATCTGGGATCGCTCACTGCGTTCGCGCTTCTCGGCTCGAAATCGACCTTGAGAAGAGCGCCGCTTCCTTCCGAAGATCTCGGGGATATCCTCATGATGCCACCGCCGAAGAAGTCGGGGAGGTTAAGTTCCATGTCGTGCGTGAAGGCGAACTCGAAGGCTTTGTTGCGAAGACCGTTGGAGACGTCTTCGATTGGAGTGGATCTGCCCGTCTCTTCGTGTTCATCTACTTCCGTTTCCGGATTGTACTTTTGATCGTTTTTGGAGAGCTTGAGGAAACTCGCGATGGACACGTCTCTGGTGCCTAGAGCATCGTCGAAGTATTTGTACACGTTCTTCTGCACGCATTCCATTGTAGGTTTCTTGCAATCCTCGATCAGGTTCCGCCACAAACTGGTCTCATTGCTGGTGGTAGCAGCAGCGGCCGTCGCGCACCAGGTCGTAGCGACGAGAAGCGCGAAGATCGACCACTTCGAAGGCATCTCTTTGGTATTTCCTTTCTTTATTTTTAATTCTTCGAAATGCTGCTGCTGTTGCTGCCTGTTCTTGGCGTTTTGGAAGACACTCGCGCACTAAACTGGACCGAGCGGTTAATCAGGGCATAGTCGATGGAAGAGGAAGAGACCTGCTCTTTGGCCGGCCGACAACACGTGAATAAGAGGAGCGACCCGTGCACATGGGCACTTATCATTTCTCGACACACTTTCTTGAGACTCCCTCCCATGATTACGACACACTCGCGATGGACGGAACCAACACAAATTTGTTATACGAAACGCACGTAAACGATCGCATCTTTTACTTTTCTCATATCTCATCTCCAAGATCCAAAATACATGATTCACATTCAGAATTACATGCATTTCCTTTCTACAAAAAACACACACAAAATCCACTCTAAACATTTCATAATAATCATAAAGTAAACAACAAATTTTACTAATGACTTATTTTCTCCTCTTGCATTTATTTTCAAAAATATTTTCAAAAAACTAATAATTACAGCACAGTTTGAAACTAGACTAATTGATGATATTAAAAACGATTAACATTAAGTTTGTTTTATAATTTTTAGTAGAGACTTAAAAAAATCGAACTGTACTAGGCAAAAGCTGAACTTTATTAGGAAATGTTATATAAAAAAAAATAAGTAGAGTTAATAAAATAATTACAATATTTTAAAAATTTATTTGGAAAGTAAACATCAAATTTTACTAATGACTTTAACATAGATTTTTATCCTCAAATCCAAAAATATTAAGAAAACTACCTTCAATATTTGATACTAATCAAGAAGTAAACACAATTTAAGCTGGAAATGTTATATAAAAAAAAAATCAGTAAAGTTAATGAAATTATTACAATTATTTTTTTTAAATTTATTTGGAAAGTTCTATCATCATTTTTTTGGGTATTTATGTTGTAAACCGGAAATAGTAAGATTCCATAGAGACTAGCACATATTATATATTTAGATTAGTAATAATCTTGTTTACAAAATGAAAGCTTGCACCAGATATTTCAATCAAAACGAAATCTGAGACGTTTCTAGATGCAATCAATCAGAAAAGCAGGAAATCGACAGTATTATTAACACATTTCTATATCGATCCATATAGATCTTCCTGTCATTATTTAATTAAATAAAAAAAATATAAATTATAAATTTTATACAAAAAAAAAACATTGAATTAGTTTAAATAAATAATTATTAATAAAGCCTGAAACAGTTTTTAATAATTGATATTCTAAGAATTCCTAAGAAATGAATATATTTTTAGTACTTTATTATCAAAAAAATTATATGGAAATTTGAAAAAAAACTGTTTAACTCTAATTTAAATTTATTTTATTTTTTTAGTATTTGTATACTAAATAATTGCATTTTTTGTATACCTCTTTTCAATCAAGTTTATTTTCTTCAATTAATTTTTAAGCGATTTTAAAGTTTTTATTTATGATTTCTTAACATAAAAACCAACATAAAACTCACATCTAAAAAGAAATCTAGCTTTTAAGTAATATAATCGGATTTTCATTGGATTACATTAATTATTTTTTACTTTAATCTGAAATATTCTTTATTTTTATTGAAAAAAAAAACATCGTAAAATTAATTTATTTGAATTTTTGAGTGCAAGCTATAAAAATTCAAATTTATATTTTATTGATTTTAACGTTTAGAAATGAGATCACAAGACGTAATTAATAAGTGCTTTAATGATGACATATATTCTCGTTAATTAAAAAAGATTACGTCGCATCCACATCATAAGTGTGTCATGTGGTGCATCATTACGTAATTTTAGTTATTATTATAAAACTGAGTAGATTTTTTTATATAATTTATTTTTTAATCTATGACAAAATAATTAATTTAATTTAATCAGGAAAATTTCAAGTAATTTAATAAAATATGTGCAATTGAAGACTGATTTTAAAGAAGAAAGAATATAAAGTAATTATTTTTTCAACAACAAAAATTGATAAAAAAATTATAAACTTTGGATTTTTTTTCTCAAATTTGCTTATAATTTTATTAAAAAGTGGATAGGTTTATTTGTAATTTAGATATTATATTATTTAATTTGTTTGTGTGATTATAAAGTTATTAGATAATACGTGAAGATATTACATTATTAAAAATACAAATAAATTGTACAAATCTGCAATGGATTATTTAATTATGTAATTGATTATTGAATAATTGGATGAAAAGTTACCAATTTTCTTATACAAGTTTGTTGAATTTTAAGTTAAAGATTATAGTTTTATTTAAGATTAGAGGAGAGACCTAATGTGGTAGATTATGTAAGATAAAATATGTGAGGAAGATAATTAGGAAATAATTTCCTCCTCGGTGCAAAACCTTATGGTGAGAGTCGTCTAGCCAAGCTGTAGCCTCTCCACTCGGTGACCAATAATGAATGCGTATGCAGACGTGACCCGGTTTCGCTTCGGGTTGAGGTGGCGGAAGCCGAACGACCGTCACCTCAAATGATAGTGAATAGGTGAATTTCCAACGTGCGAAGATAACCTGCAAAATTAGGTTACGCGATATACGGGGATCAGCAAATTGAAGAAAACTGTTCCGTCTTCTCTTATTTATTCTTTTTTGCTGCAATTAGCGAAACGAAGAATCCCTAATAGCGATTAATTGCACAATTACATCATTTTCCTTCATCCTCATCATCTTCAACAACTATAAAGTAAATACACACTTAACGAGACACCCTCTCGCATGATTGAGGCCTCGTCACGAGATGACACTTTAACGCTCCAGAAAACCGTCCGCAAATTACTTCATCTAATTTCCCCATGTTCTACATTTTTCTTTGAAAATATCTCAAAAAAAATACATATAATTCTCACATTTTCAATGAATGATTAATACATATTTTTGATTGATTTACTTTTTAAATAAATTCGATGTAAAGATTGAGCAACTTTCCAGGCGCCTTCAATTTTTCGATTAAATCGTTTCGAAAAACTGGGACAAATCTTAATTAATCTAATTACCATTCATTTAACGTTTTCTTCATCTTATTTTATAATTCTTCATTTCATTTAGGTTTTCATCATCATCTCATATTGTTTACATAAGCAAATCGCGACTTGCATTTTAAATAAAGCAAATTTTCATTGTCAAGATTAGATCTTGAATTATTTTCCAACTTTTTGGGTCATCCTTTTTATTTTCTTCTAAATTGTGATGCATTTTATTTATATATTCAAGTCACTTTAGGTTTGGTTGAACTAAATTCTTTACCAGAATACATTTCCGCATTTCGTGCATTATTTCTAAATGCAAATAAATTCTTCGCAAATAAATACAATTTTAAACATTAATTTCTTAACTAAAAACTAAATTTGAATATGATAATAATTCATGATAAATATTTTTCGTAAATTTATCCTTGAACTTAATAGAAAATCCTGTTTGAATATTTCAGAAGAAATCGATTACTACCACATAAAATATTTAAATAAATACTTTCTACTAACATTTAAAATTACATTTCTTTTTTTTTATATATTCTTCGTAATTTTGTATCAAGTGCAACGTTTTACTGTTAATGTCTTTACCATTAAAACCGAAGAAGAGCAAGGAAAGAAATAAATGCAAACAATAAAGAGAAGAGCCGTTAATGAATGCAAAAATATCTTTGTCCCACTAATTTGCATGTAAGCAACATTCTTCGCAATATATTTATGTTTCTATTTTTACTAAACAATAACGAACATTTTTTTCGTGCTCTTCTCTTCTCTCGATTTCGCGTAATTCACCTGACCCAAAAAAAAACTGCTGCATTTTTGATTTTTTTTTTCCCTTCACTTTCCTTGTTGTAGCTTTAGTTTAAATAACGGTATTTTTTTGGGTAACCCAAAAACTTTGCAAATTTAAAACCTTACATTTTTCTTCACTTCAACTTTCGTGGGTTTCCCCAAATCATACATGAAACATCCTTGTCTTACAAATAAGGAAAAGTAAAATTTCATGTTTAATTCACTTCTTTTGCTTCAGTTTAACGGTACAAAAATAATTAATGCTGGGATTTCGAAAATTGTTCTGTAACCCAAATTTTCGTTAGATTCAATAACATCATGTTTATTATGTCGAAATCAGTCATTTTAATTAGATCTTCACTCACTTACTGATATTTATTTGGGTTAAATGCATTTCCATACGAATTTCTTTCACCGATAAATTATTCAACGATGAAATAATTCAAATACTTTACTTAAAGATGAGATAAATATTTATAACTCGAAATTTTATTGATTTATAAGTGTTAAATTATTATGATGTTTTACTAAATCTTTTAAATATATAAAAAAAATGTATAATTCAGGAAATCAGTGAAAAAAAAATAGAAATAATTACAAATTTCTATGTAATAATAATAAAATATTTTTAGACTTTTTTTTATTCATTAATTAAGAAGCAAAACCGAATTAAAATAGTTTTATGATTTTGATCACCGTTACAACTCGAATTTAATTTAATATACCTGCACATTTTTTTTCTACTCTTCATCTACTGTTAAAAATGATGTCTATAGACGTAAAAGTAGCTGTAAATACATAAATTTATTATTATTAAAATTAAAATATAAAAAAAATTGTGTCTATAAATTAAATTAAAAAAAAATTATATCAAATTTTTATAACAATAAAATTTTAAAAAATCGATAATTTTTTAGCTGAAAAATCACCTAAAAATTATTTATTACAAATTTTATTTGAATGTATGATTAGGTAATTAAAATTAGTTTTAAAATTGAAGAAAAAAAATAGAAAAATATTATTTTTTGTATTTTTGGGTTAGTCGTCTGCGCGATCATTGAAGTTTCCATGCAAGAAACTCTATTTTTGCCTGTAACTTTTAAAGAGATCAGCGAATAATTGTGAAATAAATTGTATTTGATTAAGAAACTATTAATGTTTCAATAAATATTGTTATTAAAATTATTTTCTTTTATAATTATCAAAAATTTTCTTTATTAAAAAAATGTTTAAATGTGAAATCATTAATTTTAATTACTTAAAGTTTATTTATTGGTTGTTCAATAAAAAATCTCATAAATATTAAAAGTAAAATTATGTATTTAGTTGTATTTAATTAATATTTACATCAAATATCTGGTTTTTGAACGAAAGAGTATTTTTTATTTCTCTCTGAGAAGATTTATGTAATTGAAGGTAATATACATAAGAGATTAACCTTTTTCTTCTAAAAAAAAGTAGGGTAATGGTACATTTAAAATTACAGTATTTAAATGTTATCATTTGCATGTTGCGTAATTGGTACAATTAGCTTTGATTCCAGAAATAAATTACAGATGTCGTCTTTAATAATAGAAATGTTTACGTAAGATGCCTGAACTTGAACTTGGGAATCCCCGTCGCTGCTGGTAGATGTCCTTCGAGAGGTTCGAGTTGCGTCAGGCAAGCTTCGAAGCAGCGGAGCAATGCGACTTGTATAACAACAAATTTGAACTTGAGACGTTCTTGAAAGTTGAATCATCTCTGCTTTATGAATGGAATAGTTTTACACCTTGTTACGAGATGTAGCAGCAATAAACTTGAACTTTGTATTGGAATGCAACATTTATTTACAGTAAATTTACATTCCTTAATTGAATAATAAATGTAACTAATTCTTTATTTAAATAAATTAACATTATTTATTTATAGACAAAATTTAGCCTAAAAATTATAAAGATTGTAACAGAAATTTACTAAATATTAAAAAATTTTTACTTTCAAGAAAAAACTTCTTTGTTCATTTTACTTTTATTTCTTTAATGGTTTTTCTTATAAAGTGTGGGTGTTCCATTTTTTTTTGTATCTTAAGCGATGGGAGAAAGTTGCAGTGCGTGAGAACGGAAAGACACAATATTTGGTTTTACTTTTAAAACTGATTAACACGTCGGTAGTTGGTGTTTATTTTTTTGCTGAAATTAGGTACAAATTGTCGGAAACGCTCTTGTTTCCTAACAAATTAAGTATTAAGTAGTTCAGTGGATATTTTGCAAAATGAATGGAAGATGTGAGGTTGGGATGTGAGGAGGAAGGAAGGCCGATCTCACTTTCCACCCGACGATTTGAACTAGTTAAGATGTGTGCTCCATATTTTTTTATTAGTATCTAAGTATAAATAAATTATCGATGAAACAGTTTTAATTAGGTTTGATGGAGAAATCAAAAGAAATTATTTATTGATTTAATTATTTAGATTTAATAAATTCTGCAAGAATTAATTTTATGGTTCAAGATTACAGATGAATGAAATATAGTGTAAAAATTAATAAAATTTCATGATTGTGATTTATTTTATTTCTTAGGTAGTAAAAATAATGAGTCAAGATTTTAAATTAAATTATTATAGGGATCAGAATATTACTTAGGTGGTAATTATTCTGTCAAGATTACAAATGACAATTTTTACAATATAAATATGGTTATGATTACAAATAATTTAGTCAAGATTTTAGATGAAACATTATTGGTTGTAGAATGTTGGTATATTTTCTGTCTTTGGTTGTGAAATTGTTGGTCATTAGAAGGAAGTAACTTAGGTAGTCAAAATATTGAGTCAAGATTTTGATTGAATAATTTTTAGGGTATTTAGGTGTAGGGATATGTTTATTGTAGTTATTATTTTTACTTAGATGGTTAAATAATGAGTCAAGATTTCAGACGAAATAAATAAATAATTTATTCGATATAAATATCATTAGCGTTAAAGAGCAATAAAAAGACACAATAAATAAACAAAAAATGAAATAATCAATAAATATTTGGTGTTTGAATGATCACTCTAGGGTTGGTATCCCGGTTGCAATCCGAGTGGTAAAGGCATATCGAAGCTCCTTCCGTATCCGGAGTATCCGTGTCCGCCGCCGCCGCCACCTCCGTGCTCCTCGTGGGAGGAGGAATGGGTGTTGGAATGCGAGTAGATGGGTTTGGAGACGATCTCGTAGGTGGTCTGCTTGTGTCCTCCGCTAGCTAAAGACTTCAATCCAATGATGGCGGAGAGCATGAGCGAGATGAGACCGGTCATGAGAGCCTTTCCGGCGAGTGCGGCCAAAGCACCGAGAGCCAAAGCCATCAAAGTACCCTTCATCATGGCACCAGCAGCGAGGAGCATGCCGCCCATGCCTCCCTTCTTTCCGCCGCCACCGCCGCCGCCTCCCAAACCACCGGATCCCTTACGAGCGGAGACGGCGGAAGTGGTGTCGAAGAGGTTCAGCTTGATGGAGTGGCTGTTCAGGTATCCGGTGACTTTGTTCATGAGGTAAGCGTCGAGACGGGCGTCGGGATCGTTGGGGAAGTCCCTCGCCAATTCGGCGACCATATCGGCTGTATTGGCTCTGGCACTGCCATTCTCCCTGACCACCGAGACGCCGGGGATCACACTGTAATCGTCGTTCTCGTTCAGCTTGTCAATCCAAGACACGATATCCAATTTGAGGCAGGTTGTGGAATAGGTGCTGGCACAGTCCCTAGCGAAGGCCCTCTTCGTTTCACTACGTTGTTCACTTTTGGTTGTTGTTTCCTCGGCGGAAACTAAAGAAAGACCAAGGACCACCGCGGCCACCGCGAACGCAACGGTTGCGAATCTTTGTTGTTGTTGATGCATTTTGCTTGGTTGATGCTGTTTGATCGACTGATGCCATTCCCAGATTCTCATCCAGTATTTATACCGCATCCGATGCATCTAACAACGAAGAGGAGAGAACCATTTCCAAAACGCACGCACACATCAGATGGATTTAGTGGAGCAAGAAGTAATGGTAATAGTGCAGGAGCGTTTCGCCCGGATTTGCACCTAAGCTCAGCAAGCATAAGGACCATAACTATCTAACCGCTGCCCACCTCTTCCACTACAACTACACACTTGTTTCTTCTTTTTCTTTACATCTTTTTTGTTACCAGTCCATTTTTCAATAACTGTTACGTTATTCGCACCTCGCTCCGGGGGAAGTTAATATTAGACGGCACTCGCTACAGTTTCTACATTCACTTTTTGCATACGCGCGACTCCACCCATCATCTTCATCATCATCCTCAACATCATCATCATCATCATCATCCTCAAGAACAGCAGCACCAGAAGCAGTCGCATCTCTTTCCTCAGTAAATCCATCGATGCTCTCGTAAAAAGAACACGAAAGTATGGCAGCTCCATATTATCGAGGTTAGATGCTCCACTTTTCTCCTATTAATTTTTTTGGATTCGAAAATAATAATAACAACTCTTCGTTTCTTCCGCTACAACAATTTCATTTACTTTTTTCATCTAATGCCTCCCAAAATAATACCAAACCACAATTTACCACTAAGTTCCATTCAGATGACCACAGTCCGTCTTCAACACCATCCACATATTTCCTTCTCTTATAAATCGAAAAGTCGTAAGTAAACAACAAAAAAACCAATCAGATTTAATAATTATCCTTTTATCACATAAATTTAAGTAAGAAATAAATTTAATATTTAATAAATAAAACAAATTAATTAATTAAATAAATTATGTAGCAAACATTTAAATTTTAAAGACTAGAAAGTTTATTTACGTTTAATTTAAAATACACTCAGTTCTCAACATTTAAAATTAATGAACTTATTTACTCAAAACTAATAGGAAATTTTCATTTCAGCAAAAAGCATAAACGACTTAATAATTGTTCATTAACAAACAAACAATGTCATTATTACTAGTTTCTCTCTTTTTGTCGCTTAAAATAAATATAATACATTTTTAAGTACACTTCAATTAAGTTTTTTTAAAAATCTTATAGAAAACACCTTTCTCTCTAATTGGAGATCAATTAGAAATCGCCAAAATAAAAATTTTTTAGCTATAATTTTTCAATTACAAATTATTATTAGATTTTTGAAAATATTTATAAATAAAATTATTTTTTTAATAAAAATAAACAAATCTATAATTAATATTAGAAAACTGTACTTTTAAATAAATCGATTAATTAATTTCCTGCTATTCTGACACCGAAAAATAAATATAATTCGAAGCGAAGAAAGAATTGTGGACCGGCGTTTCGAAAGGATATTATTAGACTTAACTGTAACATATTAAAAATAAATTATTATTTTCTCCAAAGTCCAGTTTCTTTCTTCTTTTTTCTTTCAACTTCTTTCATCCACATCATTCTTTCAACATATTTTTTTTAGATATAGAATTTTTTTTTTTTTGCATCTTAATTAATAATCTGGTTTTGTAATGCATATCGTAGGTTGATAAACTCTTTTGCACTCATTATTACGTGTGGTTTTAGATTACGTTAATTGCACGCTCTGAACTGGATTCGAATTAAAATGAACTCAAAACCGTTGCGAAAGAATCCGCCTTGTTGCTTATTTAATTCGCAATTATTTGCAGTGCAAATTAGTAATTAGAGAAAATTTTAATTTGTCACAGTTCGATAATTTTTTATGTTTCAATTTTTATAAGAGTAAAAAAATATGTAAAATTTTATGGGTTTAGAATAAGTCAAGAAATGAACAATAAATAATATATTTTTTTATAAAGAATAAAAACTTGAACAATGCAACAAATAAATAAATAAATTAATTAATTAGTGAGAATAAATAGTAATTAGAGAGAAAATTAGTTCTTCGCTGCAATTAGTACTGAGTGATCGTGTGGTAACCTCCCATGAAATTGGGGTAATCGACCGATCCAGATCTGCTCCAGTGCGAGCTGCTCAGCTGAGGCACGACTTCGTAGCTCACTTTGGAGGTGCTGTGGTGCTCCAGAAGACTCTTCAAGGCCGTCGCTCCGGAGAGCACCAAAGAGATCAATCCAACGCCGAGTCCTTTGAACGCCACCAAAGATAGAAGGGCCAAAACTATGGGAATCTCGATGGATTTCTTGATGATCAGCAGGACGATGAACGGAACGACGAATTTCTTGATTTTGCTGCTCTTCGCTTCTGAAATGAGATTAAGGTGAAATTCAAATTATTTATTTGTGTTTAGGTGAAAGAGGTTTTTGCGGATGAGAAGAAAGTAGTTCAAACGCGCGCTCCCTTCAGCGATTCATCCTGAACAACAACTTAACTTCATTGAGATTTACTTTCAAAACGATCATTTCTAATATGACGGTCGAACGAAACGAAAAATACGACCGTTTTGTTAAATGGAACGTCGTTTCTAATATTATAAACAACATTGATTCAATTGCATTCTAAATAACTTATAAATTTATTAATTAATTTCTTTGAAATCTATTTAATAATTACAAAATTTGTATATAATAATGCTGTGTTAATAAGAAAGTAATGATATTGTTACGTAATGGAATTATTTAAGTGGGGAATTCGTGAGAAGAACTCGACTTGTTTGTTTTATGTAAGATTTTCCAAGAGTTTCGTGCTGTTAAGTGCTGTTTGGTATGGGAATGATGAAGATGAGGCAGTTTGTAGTAAACGAAATCGAAACCCATCGCGTCGAGTCGAATAAGGTAGGGTCTAGGTCAAAGCCATCCGAAGAACCGGTCGTAGTAGGACGATGATGAAGAACAAAGAATGCTGCTTCCCATATGGTGCAAGAAAATAGTGGATGCATGTTTTACGCGAAAAAGCTGTAAAACGTCGGATCGGCAGACCGTGGCGTTGATTAAATGGGTATAAAATGGTAATGAAGGAGTGCAGAGAAAAGCACTTCGTATATGAAATTAGGAAAATAGTGCAACGAACATCTGCAGCAATCTAAACTATGTTGATGATGATCATCATCATCATTATGGTCTTTTATATTTTGAACTAGTTTAGTTTATATGAAAACCAACAAACGTTCATCAAGTATCAATTAATTTTAATCATCAAATAACAAATTTTATTTGTTACAAATAACCTTAATTATTTTAATTTACTTTTTTTACTGAAAGTTATTTTCTACCTATTTTATAAATTAATTATTTTTTGACTTAATTATTAGCTATTATTTAGAATTGTTTCATTAATTATAAAAATATTTACAAAATAATAAATATATTCAATAAAACAGTAACATTTCTGCTTATCAGTGAATTTCGATTAATTATTTGCAGCTGCACCTGCAAATCATATCGCCAGATGTTAAACGAAGAATCGGCAACCCCCGGAACTTTTCGTTATTAACAATTCTATTGGTAAATTTTGCTCGGGTCGGCCCAGATGTTTCTTTTAAAACGACAATAAAATTACTGCGGAAAACCAATCGAAAAAAGACGTAAAAATTATTGCTTTTAATTCGTCTATCGAAAAAAATCTACATTATTTATAAATAATATTTTTTTAAATAAATACTAATTAAAAATTATTTATTGAAAACTGTAACTAATTAATTTATATAAATTAATATTTTTTATAATTAAGAATTTAATTTTAGTATAAATTTTTAGTAATTAAGTGTAAAATTTTAATAAAAAGTAATCATAAAAAATTCTTAAATTAAAACCTATTACTTTTTTAAATTATTTTTATATTTGCAAATTTTTTTAATTAATAAGTAATATTCTTGTAAAATATTCTAATTAATTTTAATGAATTTTTATATTTTTCTCTTCAACATTTTGTAATGTTTTCGATATTAATAATAAAAAAGATTGGTTAAAATAAAATATTTTTATACAAAAATGCGATGAGTATTTTGCACGTGCACCTGCAAATTATATCGCCAGATGTTAAACGAAGAATCGGCAATTTTCGTTCTTAACAATTCTATTGGTCCAATCGCTCGGGTCGGCCCGAAAACTATTGGTTGCTTATCTCGAATATTTTTTATTGTCGAAACGCTTAAACTAATAGAAACGTTTCTTTAAAATAACAAAAAATTACTGAACAAAACCAATCGAAAATAAGCGACAAAATGGTGGAGTTTCTATATTATTTTAATAACTTATTTCTTAAAAACTGCAAGAATCAAATATTTAATATATTTCTTACAGATAAATCAACAAATAATTTAAATATTTATTATTAATTTGTATAAATTAATATTTTCTATAATTACGAATATAATTTTAGTATAATATTTTAATAATTAATTAGAAAATTTCAATCAAAAACTAATAAGTTTGTTAGACACTGGATTAGAAAAAACATTTATTTATGGTAACTGTGGTAACCATATTGTTTTAACTGAAATATTTTAGTATAATTTATAATAAGTTATAAAACTATCAAAGTAATAAAAAAAAAATAACTAAATTACTTAGAGATTAATTTATAAGTAATTAAAATATTAAGATTTTCTATAATTAAGAATAAAATTTTAGTATGATTTATTTTTAGTAATTGAATAAAAAATGAGAAATGTTTCTCTATTAATAATCTGCACCTGCACTTGCAAATAATATCGCCAGATGTTAAACGAAGAATCGGCAACTCCCGGAGAATTTTGTTGAATAAAAATGTTTCTTTAAAATAATAAAATGGTGTTTCGAAATTTAAAAAAAAATAATAACTATTATTAATAATAATAAAAAGTTATTTCTTGAAAACTGCAAGAAGCAAATATTCACTGTATTAATATGAATCAATAAATAATTTAAATCTTTATAATTAATTCGTATAAATTAAGATTTTTTATAATTAAGAATATAATATTAATATAATTAATTGGATAATTAAAAAAAAAAAAGAAAAAGTATAATAAACACTGGATTAGAGAAAAATATTTATATTTGAAAACTATTTTTGTTTAAATTATGATAAAATTTGCAATTTTATCAAATTATTAAGTAATATATTCTTGTAATATATTCTAATTAAATGTTATATTCGTTTATTCCATTTTTATATTATTTATTATTGAACCACGAAAATCGGTGCGCTTTCAATATTTAATTAAAAAGTAAAGTTTCTGCGTATCAGTGCATCGCGATGAATCATCTGCACCTGTAACAAATCATATCGCCAGATGTTAAACGAAGAATCGGCAACCCCCGGAACATTTCGTTCTTAACAATTCTATTGGTTCTATCGCTCGGGTCAATCGGCAGACTATTGGTTGCTTATCTCTATTTTTTATTGTCGAAACGTATAAACTAATAAAATATTACTGCGCAAAACCAATCGAAAATAATCGAAAGAAATCTTTTGTACATTATTTTAAAAGCAATTTTTATATAATTACTTTAAACACCAACTTTTAATTTAGTAATTTCTATAATAGAAAATCAATTAATTATAATATTAATAGAAAATATATTTTTTCATAAAAATAATCTATTAATAATTTACAAATGAAACTAAAATGTAAATGTTTAAAAATTAATAATATATTAAAATTTACTTTATATTTTTCTTTAAGTAATTACCAAAAGATGTGTAACCTACATACTACTAGGAGTGAATCTTGTAACTACAATTACCAATCTCTTCTTCATCATCATCATCATGGTATCCCATCGATACAAAATGGAATGGAAGAAGGATGAAATAAAGAAGAAAGAAAGAAAGAAGCAGCCACATTCCACCGTGCATCGGCGCATGCAGTGTGGGTCAGCATAACTTACTGACCCACTGTTGCTGCTGCTGCTTGAATCCTCGAAGACGGTTGAGGCCAACTTCCGGTTGTCCGTGACCCGATTCCAGGGCGCAAGCACCTCAGATTCCATCCACCTGCCGACGAGGTGCCACTCACCTCTCCTTCTTCTCTCTTCATGATCACCAGACAAGACTAACAGCCTTCTCCTACCGCTTCACAGCATGTTCTTTCTTTCGCTCGAGGAGAAATGGAGATTATTACACTCACTCCTTCCTAGTTAAAGATTTATTTCTTCACTCAACTTCTAGTAGCAAAGAACTTAAATTACATCTCACAATATTTATTCTACTCTTATAATAAACTTTTAAATAATTCATTGCATTATCTTCAAATAATATTTAATTACGCAATAATAATTTATAATTACTTTATTATTAAATTTAAAAAAAAAAAACAGTGCTACACATTTTATTTAATTTCTCAACAACCATTAAAGCCAATTATATATTTGATGATGTAAATTAAAGTAAAAACTGTAGCCTTTCCAATAAGCCTATAACCAGATTTATAGCGTTCACCAATCTTCTACAATAAAATTAAGAAAAACATCATCATTTTTATTTTAGTTTCCCGTTGATTTCTATTTAATACTTAGTGTAGTCGAGCGGAAATGTGTTTCAAACAACAACAACAACAAACGAGTTAATATTTCGTTTCTTGTCTGGAGAGAAAATTAATTTAATCAAGTTTAATTCACTGTTGTTTTTCTTCTCGTAACACATTCACCTACGTTCTTACTACAACTACATTTAATTAATAGACTTTCAGTCGGAAAATATTAAAAATTAATTAATTTAATAATGAATTATTTATTTATGAAATATTAAGGAAATTTATTTGGAGAAAATTTATTTAATAATTTTGGTATAAAATTAATTTATTTTTATTTTAAATTAAATTGATTCATTAATAAATAATATAAAGTTTAATTATAATTTTATCAATGATTTATCTTTGATTTTAGATGAGTTTTATTAATATTTAATGATTGGACAAGAAGTAAAATTAAATTTTAATTGATTAATAAAAATATGGGATAGTTTAAAACCGTTACGTTTATGGTAATCTCGTTTATAGCTAATATTGTATAATTATTAGGAATATGATCATGGGAAAACGAAGTTAATCACAAATATTTTGCATGTTTTCGCAGGAAGTATCGATTTCGATGATAACTGCGTTAAGTGTACGTTCGGGAAGGATTCTAAAGGAAATCGAGCTTCCTGCGAAGGAAAAAATTACCATCTGCCGCGTCCGATGAAGCCGTGAACGTGGTGATCATCAAAGCAAAAGAAAAGAGCGGATCAAGAGCAAAGAAAAATGAAGGAATAAGCTTTTCCTCGTAAAACCCGATTACCCACTTATCGCTATATTTTTTCACCGAGCCAAGAGGCTGCGGAGATTCAATGAATAATATGTAATCTAGATCTCGCAATTGAAAATTACTAACCCAATGAACCAAATTCTTCTCTTTCTCTCGCTTCAACGGGTTTTTCGTCACACCGTTAGAAAAATACATCAATCTTTTTTTCTTCCATTACATCTTTCTTCTTGTAAATCTATTTTTTTTATTACTTATTTACTACATAATAATATAGCAAAATATAAAGCAAATAACAATAGATTTAGTTAATCGAAAATAAGAAATTTTTTGAAGAAAACTTTTTGAAATTTATTTTTATTACCAAATTTTGATACTTTTGATACATTATAATAAATTGGATAAATTAAAAATTTTACTGAAAGAATTTTTGAAAAAATTGTAACTAATAATTTGCGTTTATTGATTGAAAATTATAAATCTCATCACTCACCTTCGAAAACTTTCCTGGCTTCCTCCAAGCTCGTGGGTAATTTAATGCTCATCTCTCTACCATGAAAGAACCTGGTGATCCTCTCCAAAACACCTTCACCCTCAGCCCTTGCGACTCCAGTACCATCAGCAACCCTCCTCAACCTCACGAACTCCCCCAAAACCTTAAGATCCGTTTCAGAGTCAAGTCCATCGACAGATCCGATGAAAACCTTCTCCGCACATTTCACGTCTTCACCGCATTCCTTCAGGATATCATCCAGAAGATTTGCAGAGACCACAGCGGTCATCAAGCAGAAGAACACAGCAGTTTTGGCGAACATTGCGAATGATTGCGAATTGCAAACGACTAAGGGTTTTTATTGATTGATTCTTTGAATCTTCCCCTCCAGGATGTTTTTTTTTCTACTCTTTCTTATAGAGGCACGTTTGGAAAGAGCATTCCGGGCCGAAATTAAGATATTCCATTCAGGATCAGTGTCAATCGGATTCAGGCGGGAAAACAATAAGGATTCGCACATGGAATTTAAATAAAAATCATTCTAATTTTCACTTCGTCGCATTACAATTTTTTTAAATAAACTCTTCCACACAATTTTCTACAAAACCATTACTTTTACTTTAACGAGTAATTATCTTCATGTGCTTTATTGACTTTTACTCACCTGTTAATTAACTATTTGCATGTGCTTCGCGTACAAACAACAATCACGTTTCATCTTACCTAACGCGACCTTTCTTAATCCCAGTAAAAACAATAGTAATTATTACATAATAATACATAATAATTACAAATTAAATTTAGTAATTTTTAAAACATAAGAGAAAAAATATAAAAATATTACATAAAGAATTAAAGAAAAAAAGGCGAAAAATAAAAGTATATTCTAAACGGCCTCACGCTTGGAATTTGATCGATAACGAAACACGAATCCGATTTGAATTCTAATTTCCAAGACGGAAAAGTTTACCTAATTAAAAGTAATCAAATTTCTAAAAAAAACTTAATTCCTTCATCAATATTATATAATAAATAAAAATGCATTTTTTTATGTAATTTTTGTTACATAATGTTAATAAATCATCCAGATATGATAATTTTTCGATTCGATAACTATGCAAAATAATTAAATTATTTAATATGTGTAAAACTTTAAGCTTTCCAATGAATCTACAACGATATTTGTGGTATTTTAAATTATTTTATTAATTAAGTTTTAAATTAAAAAAAAATATCAAATCTAAGAAAAAAAAGCTTTATTTTGTAAAACTATGACTTAAAATAATTAAAAATGTGTTTTTTAATGAGACAATTATATAATATGTAAATGTAATAAAACTATGATTTTATTTCTTAAAAAACTGTATAATTTATTTGCGGACGAATTAAATATTACACGTACGATGGATTGTTGTTCTTATTTCTAATTTAAATAAGATAAATAAATAAATAATGTCTAAGGTTTCTAAACGAAGCGGACGGCGACATCTGGTGATGGAGTTTCTTAGTTCTGCTTCTTGATCGATGCAGAGTACGCCATCTTTTGGGCTTCCTCGGCAACATCGATGGACCTGGCGTAGGAAGCTCCAGCTCCGCCGGCACCAGCTTGTCCACCCAACGAATTCGTTGTCCAGGTGGAAGGATTGTACGAGCCACTTCCGTATCCGGTGCTGAATCCGTGCGCTCCACCTCCGTATCCGCCGCTGCTAGCTGCCCCACCATAACCATTAGAATTTCCTGTAATTCCACTAAAGATTGTCGATCCCTGCAAAAATTTAAATTAATTTACAAAAAAAAATTAACAATAAATTAATTAATTAAGATGAGCGGAATGAAATCAATGATAATACTGGATGATTGAATTTTGTTGTTCGAAATTTGATTATACCTAAGTTTTTTTTTTTGGTTACATAAATAAATTAACCATGCAATATGAATTTATTTGTGATCGGGCTCGTCCAGTGTATATTGATTTCAGGAAATTTTGGGAATGTAAACCCCTGCAACCAATTTAAATAAATTCGGTAGAGTTGTTTGCGATTTGCAAATTTTGTTCAAAGTTTTTTTTTTATTGTCTTACCTTGTTTCCTAAGTATTGGAAGAAGACGATTCCGGAAAGGACGAGAGCGATTTTGGCTACGATCAAAGCTTTGGTTGTGAGAAGAGCAAGTCCTCCAATGATCACCGGTACAATTGCTACCATTTTGGCTCCAATTGCCAAGACGTAAGATGGGATCATGCTACCCTTCTTCTTCTTGCGACCTGAAAAATTATATTATTTTCACAATAAAATTGGATATTTTTAAAAAGATTAAAGTGAAAAATTTTATAAATTAAAAATTCTAGAAACTAACTAAAATCTTAAAAAAATAAATAAAATTTATTTCTATTATTTAATATAATATTTAAGGAATTATAAGAATTAAATGATATTTTAAAAAACAGTAAAATTCCAAATTTTTTGATCTAAAATGTAAAAAAAAATGTTGATTCGTTAAAAATCTTTAGTTTCAAGAATAAGCAATAATTATAAGAAATAGAAAAGAAATGTTTGAAGATAATTTAATGGAATTAAATGTAATGAAAAAGTGAAAAAATTAGATAAATTTAAAATTTCTAGAAACTAATTAAAATCTTTAAAATTTAGATAAAATTTCATTCCATTATCTTAAAAAAAAATTAAGGAATTATAAAAATTAAATCATATTTGTAAAAATATAGAAGAATTCCAAAATATTTGATCTATTGATGAATATTGATTCTTTAAGAAATAAGCAATAATTATAAAAAATGGAGAAGAATTGTAAGAAATTAAATTTTAAAATAATAATTAAATTGTTGAAATGTTTATGTTTGAAGATGATTTAATGGAAAGCCTTTTGGTGATAGTTTTTCTGAATTAAATATAGTGAAAAATTAATAAAATTTGAGAAATTTAAAATTTCTAGAAACTAACTAAAATCTTTGAAATTTGTATTATTTAACAAAATATTTAAGGAATTATAAGAATTTTTAAAAATCTAGAAGAATTCCAAAATTTTTGATCTAAAATATTGATTCTTTAAAAATCTTTAAAGTTTCAAGAATAAGTAATAAGCAATAATTATTATAAAAAAATAGAGAAGAATTGTAGGAAATTAAATTTAAAAATAATAATTAAATTTAAATTTTGAAATGTTTGAAGATGATTTAAAATGGTGATTTGATGAAGATGATCCGATGATGAACTCACCTGGGAGGAAGTCCAAAGAACCACCTGAAATTCAAGTTTGAAACGTTTGAGACTTTTGTGAGTAACAAAATTAAAAAAAAATAAAAACATGAATGAAATAAAGTAAGAAAGAAATAGAAGTGAAGGTATCAAAGGGGTATACAAAATTAGAAAGTTTGTCCCGGCGGGTGATCATGATAATGCTGAAGAATAAACCAGTTGGGGAATAACTATAGGTGACTGACCTTCTTCCAGAGCCCTTGACACACTTTCGGACACGTTTTCGGGCATACTGATCTTCAGGGTACGTCCAGAAACGACGGACGCGGCATTATCCAAAATAAGAGAATACAATTTGTTGGCCTTCTCTTGAGGATCTTTTGGTAATTCTTCATCGGACAAAGATTTTCCTGATCTCTGCACATTCGGATTATCGCTGTTGGATTTATAAAGAATACATTAATATTATATAATTTTGAGAACTTTTGAAGCTCAAACTATTAAAAACAAAATAAACGCCATCTTATGTAAAGCGTTGCAACTAAATTTGACATGATAATTCGTTAATTTTTGGATCTTATTGTTGCATTTTTGACAAATAAATTATGTAAGTTTTTTTTTGTTCGAATGCTGCGAAGCTTGTAGCATAAAATTACGTTTAATTATTTACCTGTTCAATGTGATTCCAGGTACAATTTCGAGGCTCGGCTGCTTCGCGATGTATTGAAGGGATTTCAATGCACGCATAGCGGCGCAATTCATCACTCCGGCGAATCCACCTTCTTCGGCGCAATTTGCGATAGTTTTAAGTTCGAAGAAAGACTGTGAAAAAAATAATAATTATTATTTTTTTGTGTAATTATTAATTAATAAATTAGAAATAATTAACTTACGTCTGCGGAATCCTTGGAATCATTGGAATTAATCTCATTTTCTAATGGGATCTGAAACAATGGACGCAAAAAAAGAAATGTAAATTTTGTTCAATTCACTTAAATCCGGAGTAATTTAATTAGAGTGTTTCGATTCTTTAATGCTTTTTCATGCAAATCAGGTGATAAGTGTTGTAAATTTGTGACAAAAAAAAATAAGTTCTAACTGTATCTTCAATTCGCATAGACTCGATTACAAATATTGAAGATCGAACAAATCTGTTTGATAACAAATATTAAAAAATTACGGTAAATTTAAAATAAACGTTACTTTTTTTCTTAGAAATATAAATAATTATAATTCTAATATTTTAAAACTTATTACAATATTTCAATTTATTATAAAACTTGTAGGATAAAATTTTGATAATTGTAAAATATTTTAAATAATTATATTATTAATTCTAAAATTTTGAAGTTTTTTGTAAATTTACTACAATATTTCAATTTATTATAAAATTTGTAAGATGAAATTTTGGTAATTGTAAAATATTTTAGTTTCTAAATCGTTTAATTAATTAATGTAGAAAATTGATTGGTAAATAATTTTATTAAGAAAAAATATTGATTTTGTATTTTTTTATTATTATAATTAAAATGTGTAATGTTTTAAATTTATGTAATTATGTAATCGATGAAGTATACTTACAGCAGAGATGTGAGCTGCGAGCGCGAGAACGGCGAACGCGAAGAATGAAAGTCCAAAGCTCTTCATTTTCTTTAGATTCTTTGCCTGTGTTACGCAACGGAAAAAGATTCACTATCACTTGTGCGGTTTGCTCTCTTGTCTTCGTGGTGGATGGAGGAAGTCTGGATGGAACTGATTTGGACGTTACAAAACAAACCAATTTTATACGCGCGCCTCAAACCCCTACTTTTGGTTCGTGATTCCAAACAAAACGAAGACACCACAAAAGAGCAAGAGCTAGAGAGAGAGAGAGACCCGAAATCCAAAACCGATGAGAAGAGGAAAATATATATAAAAAAAGGGGAGTAGAGACGAAACGCTGTTTGTCCGTGTGATTAACACCCGAGTTGACCTACTCGAAAAATCGGTCGACTCACTTCTTCCTCCACTTCTTCTTGTCCATCCCGTGTTTACACTTCATCTTCTATTCTTTCGAGGAACAAATGGTCCGGATGGTACACCCATCTTTCTTGTTTAAAGAAAGATTTTCTTTGCTCGACAAACTGAAAGTTTTAGATCAGTTTTACATATTTCATTTCACAACTTTCCATAAATAACACATAATATTAAATTTAGTTTTTTTTTTATACAATTTACACTTTCCTCTACAAACCCATATCAATTTTGCCTTTTAAATTAAAATCCAATATCCCTTAAACTTCCTCTAAATTTTTTTTGAGAATTATTTTTATATATAAGAAATTTATACAAAAATTAAAAAAAAATATATTTAAAATTGAATTTTATATAATATTTGAAAATTGTAATTATTTATCATATTTTTCATAAAATTTAATTATTAAATTTTAGTAATTTTTTTTTTGATACAATTTACACTTTCCTCTGTAAATCCATATAAATTTTGCCTTTTAAATTCATTTAAAATCCATTAAACTTCCTTTAAAATTTATATAAATTTTTTATAAAATCAACACAAAATTGGATGAGAAAAAATTATTTAAATTTGAAATATAATTAATATTTATATAAAAAATTGTTTAATTGTAACAATTTTTTTCTGTAATAAACAAACTTTCTTTATCCATTCATGAATTATTTGGACTCAATTAAATTGATATAATTAAAAAAAAAATGTAAAAATAAACAAGTTACACAACATTTTTCCAAGAAATTTTCAAAAATTTCGAACGCAATTACTAAGGTTGGAATTAACTAGATTAATGTATAATATTTAAAACCAGATTTTCTTATATAAAAAAAATATTATTAAAGAAAATTTTACTTAAATTCTAATGTATTCTAATTATTATAAAATTAATTTTAATAAAAATTATAATTACAAAAAATTTAAATAAATTTTTTAATAGTAAAAACATTATTTGTAGGAGATCAAAACTGTGTATTTTATTTAGACTTTCGATGATTCAAAGTTTAGAAAAGAAAAGTAAAAGCTTTAGCAAGAAGAAAAAAAGTGTGCGTAAATTCTGGGTACAAATGAAATCACTTAAAAATTAGCATTTCGTTTTCTTTTCTTGACGCCGAAAACAAACGTTTTTTTTTTGTATGTATGTCGCAGCATTGGTCATTGCATTTACCGTTTCTTGTCGTATTTAAAAATAAATTATAAACTTTTGTACGAAACGGAATTAGTCAGAGCATCGGATTTTGCGGATCCGTTTAATTTATTGGACGTTCCTCTTTCTTCCTACTTATTCTTCATTATTTCATTGTTTAATTGCCTCATGAAAAATGTATATTAAAAATTAGCATCAGGGCCGCTCCTCGCACCTATTTAAACAATCACGCATTTCGTCGATGCGATTTTGGTTAAACGGAAAGAAGGAAGCGAAAGATGAAGAATGTGTGTCAGCTCATTGTTTGTCCAATCCATTCGTACCAAAAAAAAATAATATAAAATGTATTAACTTTATTTTTTTTATATATTATTTTTGGAAATGAAAATATTTAAAAATATAGGTAATTTTTAACTAACAAGAAAACTAAAATAAGTATTTTTTATTCTAATAATTTAAAACAAGTACATTTCTGTTATCTAATGATGTACATAAAAAAAGCCTTATAGTCTTTTAATACTAAAGGAATTTAAATTATTATGAAACGGGTTCAACATTGGTATTCAAATATATTCAGGAATTTGTACGCCCACTTTCCTTAATCTTAATACACAGGAAAACTCATTCAATTGCATCAATTTCAGGTAAAATACATTAACGCTTTTTCAGTTTATTTTAAGTGAAATCTTCGAAAATATATTACAAAAATCTTCATATCTTCAATATTTTTTTAAATTATATAATGATTATTATTAAAAAAAAAAAATTAAATTTTTTTTTTAAATTTTTTTAATTTTATGCATAAAATAAAATGATTAATAGACTTAAAATATGTTAAACAGTAGTCATAATTTGGGTCTAAAATTAAATAATTGTAAATAATCAATTGTAAAAATATTTTATTAATTAATAATTATTTTTTTTGAGAAAAATGATTAATATTGATAAAACTATGTATAATAATGTGGTTTATGGGTGTCATCCGTGTTTATTGTCACGAGAAAAAATGTAGGCTAAGCAAACTGACGGCGTTCACACGAAATTTTTGCCAGAGAAAATCGGTTTCATTTTAATATAACAATTATATTTTGTGTGTGTGGATGTAGTATGTACGTCTATATGGACTCATATATGTAAATCCTCTTACCTATTTACTTTTCAAGTTATAGCCGAAGAAACGAAAGCATTCGATGGGTGTGATGAGTGTGTTTAACGGTTGAAATACTTAAGAGAGATACAGAAGAAAAAAAAAGAAAATTCAAGAACAATATCATTATTTTATTCTACAGACTTTTAACAAGAAAATTCTCTGTTTATATTACTAATTTAGATTAGAGTAATATTAGATTTGGTTGATAATAATTCTCAGAAACGAATTACAATAACTAATATTGATTTTTTTACAATTTTTTTTAAACAAAACGAAAATGAGAATAATTTTTAAAAATAATTGATCTTGGTTGATAACCATTTACTAAAATAACTAATTATCTTAATATTAATGTAGGTTTAAAGATACACAACATGAAATGAAAATAATTTGCATTAAGAGATGATTAAGTAAAATTGTTCTTGGTTGATAATAATTTTTGGAAATTAAAGAAAACTTTTTAACTGATTTTTTTTATTACTTTCAATTTAATTACAATTATTTAGTTGAATTTATTTAAAATAAAATTTAAAAAAGTATTAGATTTATTAAGAAAAATAAAATTTATCGTGGTTGATATCATTTATGTGAAATTAATTATATCTATAATTTTTAATATTTTTACTAATACTTTTTAATTAAATGATAATCAACAATAATGAGAAAAATTTATGATCAAATATATTTTCTTGTGGTTGATAATCTGAAAATTAATTATGATAAAATAATTATAATTTTTAATTTATTTATATTAATTGATTGTTAGATTGAAAATACATATAAAATTCATAAAAATTCTCCAACAAAAAATAAAGAAAATCTCGTAACTTTAAGTATAATTGTTTATGGTTGATAACAATTTTTGAAAATTAAAAAAAACGTTTTAACTGATTATTTTATTATTATTATTTTAAATGCTATTATTTGCTTGAATTTCTTTTAAATCAATTTAAAAAAATATTAGAATTATTAACAAAATAAAATTGATCATGGTTGATAATTATTTATATAAAAAAAATACCTCTGGTACTTTTTTTAATTAAGTCAAAATCAACAATAATAAGAAAAATTTATAATCAAATATATTTTCTTGTGGTTGATAATCTGAAAATTAATTGTAATAAAATAATTATAATTTTTAATTTATTTATATTATTTTATTGTTAGTTTGATGCTGTATAAAATACACATAAAATTGATAATAATTTTCCAACAAAAAATAAAAATGTGATTGATCATGGTTGATAAATTTTTAAGAAAAAACTTACTTACGTTACTGATTTTGTTATTACAATTTTTATTATTAGTTTTTCTTAAAACATATTATATCATCATTAATATTTCTAAAGATTATAGTTAATAATTAAATTAAATTTCATAATTATTCTATTTATCAATAAACAAAAGCGACGATAATTCAGTTTTGTAATAAACCGAACAACTCTTTCGGTTTGAGTTCCTGGCTTTGACGTTTGTCGATGTGCTGTTGTCTTTTGTAGTAGTCCCCTATCGAATCATCGTAGTAGCTGTAGCTGGGATCATCACCATGGTAATGATGAGTATGGCCGGAATGATGATGCTTGTGCGCTTCGGCTCTTCCGGCAAAAGATGCCACTGCTAGACTTATAACGCTGAAGAGCATCGAAAAACCGGATACAATAGCCATAGTTTTGAAAGTTATCATCGGCAAGACGATCATCTTCAAAAGCATTATCACCATCACCAGGGGCATCATATAACCGTTTCTTCTATGTTTCCTTCTTCGAGCTTCAATTTCTAAAAAAAAAATAATTATAAAATCCGTTTAATAGAATTAATTTTTATTAACAGAATTTGGAACATACAGAAAATTAAATAAATATTATTTTTGTAAAGATTTTATTAATAAATTTTGAAAATATATATTTTTTGAAAAATTTAAATATATAATTACCATATTTCAAGTTGGAAATTGATGATTCATCAAGATTTGCACTAATTACGATAAATCCAATTGCGAGGATGAAGAAAATGAAGAGAATTCGCGTTCTCGACGACATTTCGCATCGCACTGAAACGAGCGAAGAAGTTACGTGAGTGTGACTGAATTTGTGCGTTTGCACTTATTCAATTTTACAAAAAATAACAGAGAGAAAAAAAAATATATGCATACAACACAAACTATTTCCATATCCGTTTTTATGTTCAATTAGACATGACCGGCATTCCTTTTTTCTTTGCCCTGCAATCTGTAACGGACTCAAATCCATTTCGATTGCAGACTTTAGTGCATATACTTAAAGATAAACACATTCATTAATACGCCTTCATTACGTATTTCCATATATACAAATATAAACCAGATTGAAATTTTGTATATAAAAAAAATAACGTTTTTTATCCTCTAATTAATAAATTAATAATTCTTGATTATATAAAGATTATTTAATGAAATATTATGGATTTTATATTGAATTACATAATTATCAATCAAAAAAATAATAAACTATTATCTGATCATAATGTTTGAATAGTCTACAAATTTTCTATATTTATTCTAAAATATTCAAATATAATCTCAAATTAATCTTTATGATTACATAAATTATTGATTACATAATGTTTGATAAACTTTCTTGTATTTATAAGAATATAAACAAGTCACATAGTAATTTGTTCATTTGGTTGCATAGAATTTAATGGTTTTTATACAATTTTCATCATCAAACCAAAAGATGAAACAATATTGAAACTAATTATAAACATATTTTTTCATCTTAAAATAAACTAATTTTTTATAGTACTTTATTTTGAATGTAATTAATAAAAGTTGTAAATATTCATAATTATATTTTTTTGGAAAGAAATTGCAATATTTTTTTTAATATTTAAGTTATGTAATAGGAAAATCAATAATTATAAATATATTTTGTAAAAAAAGTAATAATTACAAAAACTTATTGATTTTCACATATATATTTACATATTTTTTAACATTTTGTAATAATTGTTACAACAATTCAATTAATTATATAAAAATTGTAAGTTTTTATTTATAAATAAATCTTTTTGATTATTTTCATGCATAAATTTATAACTATTGAATTGATTGAATAAATTACACTTAAATTAGTAGAATTAATTAATAAATATGAATTTTACCATAGAAATATTTATTTTTTTGCATTGGAATCAAATTTTTAGATAATATATTTGTTTAAATTTATTTTATAAATTGTATCAATATTATTCACATTTTATTTTTGAAATTTTAAGCTATATTTTTATATAATTTAATCAATTTTTAGGTATTTTTTTTTTCATGGTAATAAAAAATAAAGTTATAAAAGTGTACTCTTTATTAAAGCGAAACAAAATTAATTATAGTTATGTACAATTGAACAAATTATACACTGGGTGATGCTTAAATCTATGCTTAAACTAATATAAATAGTAAAATTACGTAAATAAATAAATAAATATAAAATTAAATGTTGGAGATGGATGAACGCGAAACTGTTGTCAGAGTTGTGGCATTATCAGGACACGACGTTCATTCGCATGTGTCGATGTCGTGGATCGTCAATAAACACACCGTAATCATCCAATTCGAACGTTACCGCAATAAATGCACATTCCAAACTCACAAGTACAATCATCGAAATATACCTAAACTTTACTTAAATCTTAATTTTACTGAACTTTACTAATTAAGAAGGAAATACATAAATTAATGGCAAGATCTCTGCATGGATCCTTCTTCGATGGTCCTTAATATCCATCAAATTAACACAACATGTAAAAAATGTAGAAGATAAATATTGCACTCTCATGATTTGGGATCGATTTTCTTTTGAAATATTCTCTTTTTTTTTTTGGTGTTTCTGTTTTTTTTTTGTCTGTCTGAATTTTTCAGTTTCAGTGATCGCCGCCGCCGCCTTTCAGGCCCATTGTCGCTGCGAACAGTGCGAAGAAGAAGCCCGCTAAACCGGTGGCTCCCGTTAGAAGCACGAGACCTCCTATCAGCACGGGAATCAGAGTGAAGAATTTCAATTTGTAGGCGAGGAGCAACGGCAGCATGTATTTCTTGTACTTCTTGTACTTTCCTCGACCTCGTCCTTCTTCCTCTTCATCCACCACGTCCTGCGAGCTCCAGGATCTGCTCATCCTGCTCATCCTTTGATCACCTACAACACACAAAAAGTAAATAAAGATTAAAATTTATAATTTAAAGATTACTTTAAAATCCATTACATAAGATTAACATTAAGATATATATTGATTTATAATGAAAACACAAATTTATGTGGTGCCCACTTTCAATAGATGGCGCTTTTAATTCTCTTACATTACGCCAATTCAAATTAATTTTATTTATTGTAAATCAAACTGCTTTAAATTGCAAACCTTTTTCATTAATAATTGAACTTGTTCTTCTTCTTATAAGCGAGATATATCGATTTTACAATTTTTATCACTTCTTCACGTTTTATGTAATAACTCAATAAAACGACATGCTAATCTGATTATCAAATATGTAAATTAAACAGAAAACTATGACCTTTCTAATGAGCCTATAATCAATTTTATGGAATAATCCATTATCCTGTAATAAACTTTCAAATTTGAATGAAATTTTTTTTAAAATTATTTTTCAATTTATGTTAGATAATTACTTGAAAGTAAATATGATGATTTTTATCAAGTTCATGATGATTTTGTAAATGCAATTATGAGACTAAGAAAACAATGTCTAGTTTAAGTTTAAATTGGATTCGAGATGAGCGATGTATGAAATTCAGGTAAACTATTACGTCGCAATTAAAGCAGATTGCATCGTCCGGTACAAAAGAATTGCACAATCCGTAATAACCTATACAGATTTTTTTTCTTCTTTCTTTTTTTTTAATTGCTTCTGGTGTTTTGCGATGATTATAAGCAATTACTGAGAACACAATTTATGTACTGTTAAGTGCACGGTTTATAGCGAAGCGATTAACGCTAAGCGAATTAAGCAATTGGTAATGGTAACAACACTGCAGGAATTAACTAGAATAAAAACACGAAATAATAATAGGAGCAAAACGGTTTAACATCTGTTTTAACGTTTACATGAAACGAAAGTAAAGAGAAAAATAGTTTCTTCTTTGTTATTTTGTTAGAAAAGTATTTTAGTTTCATGTGGTTTTATGCAAAACCGCACTTGAACTAAATAAAACTGGATCACGAAAATGCGTATCATTATTTGCGAATGATGCGGATCTTCTACAATCACGAATTCGTGTCATCCAGATTATTGCAAAAATGTAGATAATTCCTTGAGAATATTAACATCTTGTTATTAATTATTGCACTACTTTAATGAGGAATTAAATAAGGTTTTCCAACAATTATATAGAAATAAACTAAATTCTCAAACCTAACCTAAGATATACTTGAATATAATCTAAAATGTACACATAATATTAACCTAAAATAAATAACTTCAACTAAATTATATTATCAAACCTAACCTAAAGTAAATTCTAAAAACTAATTTGAACTATAGTCTCAAATTTAGCTTATAATAAAATAAACATTTTTTTTAAACCTAACCTGAAAATTAATCTGAAACTAACCTAACATAAATTAGTGAAAATAATATAAACAATACTATAAAATATAACCAAAACTGTCAATGTCAAACGTAACCTAACTTAAACTAAATTATTTTTTTAAACCTAACCTAAATTTCAACATATTCAATTCTCGAAGCACACTTTTCAAGACCTAAATACATAAACCAAGTGAAATCGAATCAATAATAACTTAATCATCCAGTAAATTGCAAATTGCACCTCATTCGAAATTATTACCTTTGATATAATTGATTCAAGATTGTGCATTTCACGGTTAGTTTAGCAAACAACAAAAAAAGATGCATTTACTTTATGCGGTTATGGCCAGCAGATTGGAAAAGTATTTTTTTTTTTGTGCAAGAACTTCGCATTTCTTTGTTTTCTTCAAATTGTTAATAATAATATTATTGTTTGCTATTATTATTTGTAAAGCATGTCATAATGAAAAAAAAAAATGATACTGGTTTTAACCTCGTTTTGTGGTAACGTAGAAAATTTATTGTTGCATAAAATTAATTGTATTAAATTAACATTTGTAATTGTCTTACAGAAATATTAACTTCCTTAAAGGAAACCACTTGTTTCCTATTCGTTCGGTTTACTTGCATATCTATTATCATCGAAGAAATCTGCTCTATTTAATCTATAGAAAATTGAATTAATTTAATAATAAAAATAAAACAGATTTAAATTATCAAAGTTTTATTTATTAAAAAAAAACATTGATTTTATTCGGTTTAAATTTTAATTCACTTCAATATTATGTAATTCTTCATTTCCTAAATGTATTCCCATGGTTACGCATATTAAACACCTCGAGTTTATTAACAAACGCTTCGGATGAGGCGATTCTAATCTGCCCATGACGAGACTAATTATTATAACTGAAGATTTTAAATTATCCTACACAATGACCAAATTGTGCTTCGCTCCATGATATTGTTATTCATAATACGCAACGTTTTACGACTATTTCAATCATTTTATTCAATTAGATTCAAATTTTATTCAATTTATAAGAAAAAAATATAAGAATTTTCATTTTTGTTATAAAATTTTTAGAAACTCTTCAATTTTTCTCGAAAACTAAATAAATTATACATTAAGTATTTTGTATTGAAAGAGTTGTCATTATCAATATTTACATTTAAAATTTATTTTTTTTTCATAAAATTTTGGTTTGTATTTTTTCTTGTATATTATTACAAGTACATATATACAAAATGGTATGCGTAAGCAGAATTCGTCCCTAGTCATTAGGAAGCATTCATACGTGAAGAAAGGCCGCAAATTATATAATTCTGTACAGTTACTTCTTTTTTTCCTTCATCGTCGATCCACACATAAATCGGTTTCAATTACACCTTAAATCCGAGTTTGATTGATTTTACGGTTTTAGCTAATCAATATCCTGGGAAAGCTGTAGTTCTCAACGTTTGTGGCTTTAAAATAAATTCGACTGATTGAATTTAGAATTAATTAAAATTGATTTTCACCACAATAGAATTTATAATAGTTTTATTAAATATCTCTACAGTAATTGGTGAATACTTGCCAAGTAACAAGTAAATTTTAATAATAGTAATTACAAAATTTCTTAGATAATATTAGACAATTAAGAATACTTGCCAAGTAACTTGCGATAATACAAATTCTGTTAATCATCGTAATTATTAGTTTACAGACTTGTCATTTAGCAATATTTTTTAATTGAATTTAAAATCAATTTTTAAGCTTTTATATACAAAAATTGTGAGTTACTTGGCAAGTACCGAGTGAATTTATTTTTTTAATTGAAAATGAAAACTAATATAAATTTAACTTGCATTAAAATTCAATTACTTTTTCAATAAATTTATAGACACTAATTTACAATAATTAACACAAGTTACTTGGCAAGTAAAAATTATTACAAAATTAACGTATATTATTTATTTAAAATTAAACATGAAATAGTAAAAAAAAATTACAAACTTTATTTATTTTTCTTGAAATATGAATGAAAAATTTGCATTATTTATATGGAAATAAAAGCTGTGTCCATTAAATAATTGTAATAAAAATAGTATACAACATGCAGTTAAAAAAAAGTCGTAAATCATATTTCAACCGTTGCAAATTTAGCAATGCAAATCAGATTTGCATTAATTACAGTTTATTATGATAATCTCAACATGACAACTTAATTGAAATGTTGTAAAAATAATTGTTGAATTTATAGATTTTTTTTTAAATAGTCTTAAAATTTTTATCAATTAAGATCTGCTTAAACTTAAAGTTATAAACTATTTAAAATTGAAGTTTTACCTGAAACGGGTTTTGGTATCCTAGGTTGTTCTAGAGGTGTGATTGAGGTAGGATTAGTGTAGACTGTCCAGGGTCCTTGCCAGGCTGAGACAACTTCCCTCTTATCGCAGCACGTGCCATCCGCATCGGATTTGATGAGGAGCGGAAGCAGAAGCACCAAGAAGCTTCCGTACGTCAAAAGCATTATTATGCCAAAGTAAATCCCAAAAAGATAAACACCTGATCTTCAAAATTCGTAAAGCCTGTTTTTTTTAAAAAAAATGGTAAGTAATGGTTGCGCGCGCGCGACTTTAACCATCAAACAGATGCACTTTCCAAGCGTCTGCCTGAGTCTATCCACTCCAAGCCGTTGCCCACCTTCGAGTGTTTGCAAATACTGTTATCCTCTTCTCCTATATATATCTCCCCCTTTTATTTTCGTGTATATTCTATCTCCATTTTCCGAAACCTATTCTAATGTTTAGCATTATCTTCGTTTCCGCTTCAATTACACAAATACACATACACACACACAATAATAATTCAAAGAAAGAAACTGACGCCGAAGTTGCTTTCTATACATTCCATCCTACATATTTGACAATGGATGAAATGACAACTGCAATGATATCCCATCAAAACGTTTGATGCAAATTACTTTCATATTTCTTCAAAAAGAATTAATTATAAAAATAAATTACTTAAATTTTAATTTTCTATAAATATAATCTGTGGATGCATCTCAATCATTAATTGTTATTTTATTTAATAGAATATTACAATAAAATATATAAAAAAGTTTTTGAGTTATTCTACAAAAAAAAATAACATAAAAGTATTACAAAATAATCAAATTTGTGTTATTCAACTTTGATAGCTTATATTACATGAATTAAGCAAAATATAAAAAATAATTTAGATTTGTTAGAAACGTTACAGTTTTATGTTTAATTTTCATTTTTAATCATTTAATTATAATTATTGGTCTTCAAGTAATTAAATAAAAGGTGCAGACACTTTCTTCAAAAACGTTTTAATTTGCTTATATTCACAATCATTAATTGTTATTTGGAATGGAATATTATAATAAAATATATAAAACGTTTTTAAGTAATTCTGCAAAAATTAACATAAAATTCTATGAAAAAAAATGAAAAAATAATAATTGAACATTTTAAATTTTTGTTACAGTTTTATGTTTAATTTGTATTTTTAACAATATAATAATAATTATTGGTCATCGAGTTATTAAATTAAAAGTGCAGATACTTTCTTTCCAGTTTGTAATAACAAAAATCAGACAAAAAGATAATTGGAAAATCTTTTCAATTTGCTTATAATCTGAATCATTAATTGTTATTTCAGTGAATGGAATATTATACTAAAATATATAAAAAGTTTTTAAGTAATTCTGCAAAAATTAACATAAAATTCTATGAAAATATTGAAAAAAAAATAATTGAACATTTTAAATTTTTGTTGCTCAACTTTGACAGGCTACAATACATGAACTAAGCAGAATATAAAAACTAATTTAGACTTATTAGAAACGTTACAGTTTTATGTTTAATTTGCATTTTTTATAATCTAATTTGTAATCAGTGGTCATTGTGAAATTAAATAAAAAGTGCAGACACTTCATTTCAAGTTCGTAATAACAAAAATCAGCCAAAAAAGGAAAATTTA
This sequence comes from Nicrophorus investigator, assembly GCA_963457615.1. Classification (NCBI taxonomy): domain Eukaryota; kingdom Metazoa; phylum Arthropoda; class Insecta; order Coleoptera; family Silphidae; genus Nicrophorus; species Nicrophorus investigator. Next base: position 2,662,931 of record OY735144.1, read on the forward strand.
ATTTAATTTGCTTATAATTTGAATCATTCATTATTATTTTAGTGAATGGAATATTATAATAAATTATATAAAAAGGTTTTGAGTAATTGTGCAAAAATCAATGAAAATATTGAAAAAAAAAATTAAAAATTTTTGTTGCTCAACTTTGATAGGCTATAATACTTGAACTAAGTAAAATATAAAAAATAATTTAGATTTATTGGAAAGGTTACAGTTTTATGTTTAATTAAAATTTTTAAGAATCTAATTATAATCAGTGATAATCGAGTAATAAAATAAAAAGTGCAGACACTTTCTTTCAAGTTCGAAATAATAAAAATCAGCCAAAACGTTCATTGGAAAATCGTTTTAATTTGCTTATAATTTGAATTATTAATTGTTATTTCAGTGAATGGAATATTATAATAAAATATATTAAAAGTAATTCTGCAAAAATTAATGAAAATATTGAAAAAAATAATTAAAAATTTAAAATTTTTGTTGCTCTACTTTGACATGTTATAATACATGAACTAAGCAAAATATAAAAAATAATTTAGATTTATTAGAAACGTTACAGTTTTAAGTTTAATCTGAATTTTTTAAAATCTAATTATAATCAGTGGTCATCGAGTAATTAAATAAAACGGGCAGAGACTACCTTTCAAGTTCGTATTCTTTGACAGGTCGTACCAATTAAACGGTCTAAAACAGAAATCAACTAATGGGTTCATTGGAAATGTGTGTTTTTGTAATGTAAAAACTATAGCGAATTAAAGTGTTGAGTTTTGCGTGATGTGCTTTTAAATTTTGAAAAGGAAATATGTATTTTGGAAATTATTAGAGTGCAAATTCTGGTTCATATGGAAATGCATTAAAATGTGAAACCAATTCGAATGTATAATTAGACTTTTGCATAATAAATTAATAATATGCCGCTATATTTATAAATTTCATTTTAAAATTTTTCTTTTCAATTCACACTAAAAATTATTATTAAATAAATAATAATTTATAAATTTCATTTTATATTTTTTTTCTTCAATTCACACAAAAAATTGTTAATAAATAAATAAATAAAAATACTTTTTCTTCATTTAAACTTAATTGCTAAATGAGCGGTGGTAATGGCAAAGTCTGTAAAACGCAATCATCAGTCCTGTTATCATGCGCCTATTTTTACTTAGAAACTAGGTTCTTATAACGTTCTCGTTTTCGTCTGCCTCGAAACGGTTTTACGTCGTCGATTTTCCACATTTCTAATTGAATCCAAAGAAAATACAAGCAAAGAAAACACTCTCAACTTAACAAGAAAATAAGAAAACATTAATTATATAATTTCTTCCTTAAAATTAAATTTCCTATTTATTACTTTAAATATTTATGTTATTTTATAATTTAATTATTACTACATTATTTCGTTAAAAAACTAAACAAAAAAGTGTTAAGCATTAAAATAAACGTAATGTGACACATCATAACTGTACTTAATAAATAATTTCTAATATTAAACTTGATTTAAACTAGAATATTAAAAGTGAACTGCATTTACTGTTTGTTTGTTTACTTCTATTAATTCCTTAATTTTACAAAATAAAAAATTATGATCTACATATCATTTTTTTTTTGTAAACTAGTCCAACTTTTCATGCGTCTATTTTCCTTTATTCTATTAACTTTATATTATTATTACGGGTTTGACCGCGTTTTGTGTGTATATAGAAAAAAAAAATGTGTGTCTGAAGAGTTAACAATCCGTGTAAATAAACGGACCGGCCGAAAAGTCGAAAATCACATTGATTAAAAGCGGAATAAGGTCCGTCTCGTTTAGGTTATTGACATCTAGTTCCTTAGTTCATTGCTTTTCATCAAATCCTAACGGAGGCTTCACTTTTCGTTTATTACATTTTTTTTTATTGTTCGCACATTGGAAATATGTTGTTTGATATAACTGATCTTCTACTCTATTCTTTCAGAAGCAGAAGCTGCAGAAACCCGATCAGTAGCTTTTGTAGTCATTAAAGGATAAATTTCTTAACGTTTTCCTTTTCGTTCCAAGCGGAATTCGCGTAAATATTTATGATTTATTTCTTATTTTTCTTCTGAGAATGCGGAAATCTGGGTTCGGAAATTACTGTAATTAAGATGCGTAACAGTCGTTAGGAACTCCGCGGTGCGTTCATAAAATATTTACGTAATAATTTTTACGCTTCGAACGTATTTACTACAATATTATTAGTCTGTAATTAAATACAATTAGAAACGAATTCATAAATTTTATTATAAAATTTTAATTTCAGTTCATTCTGAATTAAAAAATTATAATTTTTGACATGTGTCACATTAACCTATAGGTTAGGTTTTTCATTGTTTTCATCAATTGTATAACAAAAATTAGCATTTTAGAAGTTTCATACAATTATATTTGTTTTTGTCAAATTTTGTAAATAAAATTTTCAGGTTAGTTTAAATTCTTCAAGAACTCAGTTTAATTTCATAGAATTATAAATGAATTTCTTAATCTAATAATTTAATCTATTTTTTCAGGAATATTTTTATTTTTTTAGGTTACATTCCTATAGTTTTTCATGATTTTCTAAATAACCAAATAACATACAGATATACCAATTACAAATTATTTATATAAAATTAAAGAACTATTAATTAAGATCATTTTTCAAAAAATTCGGATACTTTACAATTTTTTTCAGGTTTGGTTTCTTTGGTTTTTCATGATTTTCTGAAGAACCAAATAAAATACAGATATACCAATTACAAATTATTTATAAACAATTAAAGAACTATTAATTAAGACCTTTTTTTTTTAAATTTGGATATTTTACAATTTTTTTCAGGTTAGGTTAGTTTAGTTTTTCATGATTTTCTTAAGAACCAAATAACATACTGATATATCATTTACAGATTATTTATATAAAATTAAAGAACTATTAATTAAGACCATTTTTCAAAAAATTCGGATACTTTACATTTTTTTTTCAGGTTAAGTTGCTTTAGTTTTTCATGATTTTCTTAAGAACCAAATAACATATACATATACCAACTACAGATTATTTATACAAAATTAATTAAAACTATTTTTCAAAAAAAATAGCATATTTTTCAATTTTTTCAGGTTAGGTTATTTTAGTTTTTCATGATTTTCTGAAGCGATATACAAATAAACCGTTTACAGATTTATTCTATACAATAAAATAACTATGATTTTTTAAACATTTTTCCAATATATTCGAAAAATATATTTTAAAATTTGTGAATCCATCATTATTTCGTAAATTGCTAAAAACTAACCAAAAACCGGAAGCAATAAAACTGACTTATTAAATAAAGTAACAAAACTTTCTCAGGAAATTACGAACTAAATCTACTGAAACCAAATAAATGTGAGAAAACTTTAGAGAATTATTTCGACAAAAAAAAAACTAAACAATTTTTAACATAAATTTTAAATTACTTTAAAAATTTATTTGAATCTAATTTATATATTTAAATTATTTAGATTATTGACTTAATAATTCACTAATTACAATCTAATTAGTAAACAATAAGAAACGAAATTATTTAAATTATAATGATGTGCAAATTTATGTTTCAGCTCCAATTATTTGATTTACCAAAGAAAAAACGGGATTCATACGATATTAATTCCTAAAAAATAAATAAATTAACGCACTTTAATAGACACGATCGATTAAATCTCTTAATTAGTATGGAAAATTGGCTTTTGCGGTTAGACTAATTACGTATTTTTGTACGATTTAAATTGGGGTAAACACGTGAAACTAGTTTTATTACGTACTCAACTCAACTGAGAATATTTAATCTAATTTTATGCAAATATCAGATTAATTTCACGTGTCCATAAATTCATCAACAAAAAAAAATAGATCAATTTCATAATTTGCATTTATATAATTTTAATTAATTATTTCAAGAATTACTACAGTTTTTTTTTTCTAAATAAATTATGAAGTAAAACGTAGATTTCTAAATAACAAAATGTCTATTAAAATTCTTTGAAAAACTTTAAATTTATTGAAAAAAAAACTATATTTTAGTGCAACCACACTTACATAAATTGTTATAAAAGAAATAACTTTTATCATCAAATTTCTTTACAAAAAAATTACAATTTAAGATCATTATGTATAAAAAATAATTATTTATTAATACAAAATTATTAATTCCCAGTGAAAATTCTTATTAAAGTTTCCTTTAAGAAATTGCCATCTGTTAACTCTTATAAGTATTATATTTTTGCCGTTACATTCGGTTTGACGCTAAGAGATGGCTGAGAATCTACGAAATATACCATTTTTTTTATTACATAATTTAATTATACAAAAAAATATTAAAAAAAAAATGTAGAAAGGAACTAAAAAAAAATACAATAATTAGTAAGAAAATAAAATAATTTTTCGTTAATTTATGGAGAAGTTTTAAGTTATTATATAATAATTAAATTATTTTATTTCTTTCAAACTAAATAAATACAAAAAAAACAATAATTAAAAAATGTTAAACTAATATTGCAAGAATGCAATAGAAAATATCTGAAGTGAGTTAAGTAAGTTTACAATTAAATATTCAAGTTCAAAGGACATAAACATAAGGAAATAAGTTGTAAAAAGCGAGGCGAAGTTTATGATCATGTTGTACAACATCTGTTCGAACTAGCAAGAAAATCCGGAATTACGGAAAACTGGTATCGAAATTGCTTAGGCAAAACCAGAACGGGAGCAAAAAGAAAGCTGAACATAACAAAATATAAAAATTTAATTTTTTTTGAAAACATTATAAAAAATTTGTAAATTTCTTCTTTATAACAAAATTGCAGTACATTATTCAACAGTTATAATATTACAAGAAATTTAATTTTAAATTGGAAAAAAATAACCGTGTTTGTTTTTCCGGTAATTGCAAGAAAATCATAAGATTCGTTACTGTTTCAACAATAATTTTCAATTTGCAGCAGCAAATTTGTACAGTTATTTCAATTAGTTTTAATACGAATTGAAACCGTATTTCGCAAAATTTCTATTCTCTCATCATTACCTATTTTCATACAGTATTCTATAAACTATTATAAATTAATTTCTAAAGTTAAGCAACATGTGTTAATGATAATGTTCGAATGGGACAACAATATTAAGAAAAAAACGAAATATTTTCTAAAAAAAATTAGAAAAAAAACTATTTGTATTTGATTTTAGAGTTCAAATTAAAATTCCGTAAACTTTTAATATGATAATTAAAATGTAAATCGAAGAAATTCCTGTGAAAGAATTCTCAAAAAAAAAATTGCTCTCAAAAATATATTGTTTGGTGAAAGTGGTTTTATTATATAAATAGCACTGATTCGGCTAATTGAAGAGCACACACGCTTTAAGAATGCGTTATTTCAATTTTAATGTTTGCACATAAATTTACAGGTAATTACTGGCGACATTAAGTTGTTTCACGTTCAAGATTGCATACGGAATTGTCGCTTGGTAAATGTAAATATTGAATGTTTGTGAAACTCGATGCAAAATGTAAATATTTTACATTTTCCTTAAACATTCACACACAAATTATGTATGCATTTTAATTTGATTGTTTCTAAATTTACAATTTTCAGAATCTCTGAAATTTTAGAAAATTTTAAATTCTTTAAATTAGGTAATCAAAAAAATGTATATGTAATAAATCTTATTTTGTAATTAGCATTGAATCCATTGAAGAAATTGTAAGTACTCGTCATTAGATCCTTCCCACTTTCAACGGGATTTATGTCAGTGAGTTTACAACAGCCGCATTCTTTTCAAGTGCCCAAACGGTATTTAGCATAAATCTCGTTCTCTCTCGAGCATAATCAATGGAGCACGTCTTCAAAAACCGTGAGAATCCCGACTAATTAAACTTAATTGCACCTATTATTTTTTTCTCTCTTCTTCTACGAAGTGAAATTTTACAAACTTCTCGGAAATTTCTATGAAAGATTTCATTACATTTTTGCTACACATTTTAATAAGATTTTCAGTAATTTATTTTTTTTAATGATTTGATGATTTTTTTGGGGTGAGGATTTAATGAGTGAATAAATTGTTTGTTTATTTTTTTGGTAGAAATAAATTAGATGTTTATTTATAATTAGGCAAAAAATAAATAACAGATAAATTAAATAAAATTAAAAACAAAAAAAAAAGTAGTTAAAATAATGTCCGTCCGTTTTGGTTGTCTCTTGGATTTGTTGTCTGTACAGGGTTTGGATTAAGTTGGAATGTTTTCTTTTTTTTTATGGAGACCAGAAAAATTGGTCGATAGAGGTGTGTCTGTTTTTTTTTTTTGGGGGATTTGGATTGTAATTTTTAATGTTGAGGTTTTATTGTGGGGTGTAGGCTTTGTAGGCGAGTTGCTGGGATTCGTCGAAGGACCTCTTGTCCCATCCGCCGCCGCTGCCTCCTGAAGACCATCCTCCGTGTCCTCCGTGTCCACCGGAGTATCCGCCGCCGCCGCCACCACCGCTGTGCTTGGAAGCCAAGAGTTTCTTCAAGGCGATGATTCCTGAGAGGAGCAGAGCGATTTTGGCGGTGATCAAGGCTTTTCCGGCGAGGAGGAAGAGACCGGCGATGGCTACAGGGATGAGGGCTGCCATCTTGGCGGCGATTCCCATCATCATGCCTCCCATCATGCCCTTCATCTTCTTTCCGCGACCTGAAGACAGAAAAAATATAATTAGTAAATTGCTTTTTTTTGATGGATTGTTGATTAACACCTTCTTCGAAGCTAAGATCCGAAGCAGAGAATTTGGGCATGGTGATTTGGATGGTCCTGGAGCCGATGAAGTTGGAGATCTTGTCCATGAGGATGGAATCCAGAGCGGAATCGGAGGCACGCGGTAAAGTCTTCTCGAGTTCCTCCTCGGAGATGAGGTTCTCAGCAATTGGAGCGTCTTCGGCTTTGACCACGTTGAAGCCTTCTCCTAAGGTCAGCTTATCCATGCGACCCAGGCGTCCCAAGAAGGTGATGGCCTTCTTCTTCAGGCAAGGGGAGAATCCTTCGGATTTGCTGCACTCGTCGTAAACACGCATCGCGATGCGAACGCCCGCATTCTCCAAACCATCGGCAGAAGCCCTCACGGCCAGAGCCAGCACAAACACGCACAAAAAACGCACCGACATCGTTCACTTTACTCTTCAAATAACAACAAAAAAATAACTGATTCACACTCTGGACGATGTGATGGTGATGATCGGTGGTGACTGATGGTTCTCCGGTTCTTGCCTCTTGGTTTTATAGCGCTGCGAGGATGGTGCCAACCGTGACCTTTCCCTGCGTTGACCTCCACTCCTTCTTCTCCTTCTTCCTCTTGAATCATATCGAAAACCTCCTCCTTCCTTCCTATTCTCGCCTCGCGCCTACGACAAGCATCATTGACACATTTGCCGACTACCCTAGAACCGTTTCCATTGGTCGAGGATGACCTACAAAGGACGCGATTGGACGAGGATCGGCGCTCCGCGATCAGATTCACTGATCATCGGGGCAGCAGCGGCACCTGATTCCTTCGCCGCTCCTCGAAATGGAAACCCGTGCAACCATCGTTTCTTCTTCTAATCATTCCATGTTCATCCGCAGTTTCATTTTATTTTCTTCCATTTGACATTTGCTCTATCGGATTTGCAGGAAATCCCGTTTTTGAAAACTGCAAGTGAACTCGATTTTGCACAAACCATTAGCGTCCATTTGTTAACTGAACGCTCGAGCGTGACGCTCTTCTGTGCTAAAAGTAAGACCGCTCTGCAATTACCTTTTAATAGGAATCTAATTGGTAACGTTTGATTGCAATTTGCGCAAACAAACAAAGAAAAACTCATTCAGGTAAACGCATCAATACACATCTTACTATTATATCATTTTCTTACCATTATACAACAAATTAATTTCACTCTTTCATATTTGAAATAAATTATTTAATATATTATCACAAAATTATACAAAAATGCTAGAGTAAAACATTAAAACTTGTCTACAAGATTTATTACTTTCAAAAACTTAAAAATCAAGTAAAAAACGAAAATATTAAATTTCAAATATTTAAGAAAAAAAATTACACTAATTTAAAATAATAATTTATACTAGAAAGTTTACACGTAATTACTTATATTTTTTTTATAATGTGATTAATTTCCTTAATTTTTCATTAAATTTAATTAAAAATGAGCGTAGAATAAATAATGCGTGAAGTGTATAAAATATTAAGTGAAACGAAAAAAATATATAAATAAATTTTATATATATAAAAAAAATAAAAACGAGTGTAATTAGTGGAGATAATTAACGTGCGTAGAAACTTAAATTCGTATCAATTGAAAGTAAATTAGAAATTAGAAATTCTTCAATAAAATAGAAATTCGCGAGAGATCACATCTCATAAGTACAACAGTATGAACGAATCTCATATTTTCTTGAATATTTAAAATAAAATATTATAATTTTCTAAATAAATTATTTATTTATAATAAATTATACATTTTAATTTAGAATTATTATGTTAATTATTACAGATATTGTATAATTTAGGTTATGTTAGGTTAGGTTTCTACGTAATTTAGGTTAGGAAATTATTTTATTGGTTAGTTTATTTTAAATTATATTAAGTAATATTAGGTTAGGTTTGAAGTTGACATTGACAGATTGATCATTAAAAATATTTTTATTAATTATATAACCTTAAATTTATTAATTTTATATTAAATAACTGTACTTATTATATAATAGAAAACGTCTCGCTGTAGAATAAAATTGAATGATTTGAAGAGTTTCATGCTGAAGGTGCATTATTGAATCAAGCTTGGACGTGGGAAAATTAACTCCGCTCCAATTACGTTTCCTCGGTAATAATGTTATGAACCCGTTAATGAAACGAAGAACCATCATTGTTTAACCATCAACGCTCGAAGACGTGAAGAATGATGAACCTGATTCCATCCCAAATTACCTGAAGAGAAGATAATAAGAGTGACAATTTAACCCATTGTTCCATCTTCCAATTCCCACGAATCTATTCGATGTTGGTATTAACTGAAGCCGTATTTTTTTTTCGGAAGCATGAGATAATCCCATCCGAAAGACCTACTTTGAATTGGATTGAATCAAACGTATTTTTCACATCAAAAAATACGGAAAACAGTTTATTTAATTAATTAATTTGAAATGGAAGAAGGAACAAGGCAATTAGAGAAGTTTTTGGTTCAATATTAAGTGAACTTTCTCGTGCGTTTATTTCTTTCAATTTTTGTAGATCATTCCGAGGAGGAATTAGATATAATCGGTGTGAACTATGCGTCTGATCAGTCGTTCCAATAAATCGCGGATCCGCAAACATCTGGCACATAGAAAACTCATTAAGTCCTTCTTTCTTCGGCGCGATTTCACTCTCTTCTTGCATTTCCAGTCGGAGACATTAGTGGAACGGCTTTTACCACCGTTTTTTTTTTCTTCTCTTCCACTTCAAATACGAAATAGACAGAAGTTCCTAAAGCCTGAGAACAGGGATGCTTTACCGCCTTAACGATGCTGTAATAAGTGACGTAAAGCATTTGGAACGTTTACACGTCCGCACTATACGGAAGTTCTCGTTGTTATTAATATTAGTTTCACTTCGTTGTTATGCAATGGCGTTTATTACCGGCGAATCTAGACCAAGAACTCTTCTGTTTAATTGGCTGCACTATTTCGCGCATCATTTATCACGAGCAAGTTCACTTCAACGCATCCACCATAATATGGGAAGTGAACAGCCGCAACTCATTACCACGCAAAGATGTGAGAGAAAAACACACAAAGACACTGCCTTCATCCAGTGTTTCCCAACCTATAATTAATTCTTCATATATTCAACTGAAATCTTTATATACTTATATGTATAATAATTTCGTATAAAAATGTAGTTCTCACTTCGACCGAGAGATGGCGTAACAATTAATTTAATTTATTTACTAGAAATTGTACATATTTTTTTTGCTCGCATTGATTCAATCTTAACTAATGAATAATTATCCAAATATTTTTTGTATTAATTGAAATAATTCTCAAGTATTTCCATGTGTTAATATTTTTTTTTTTGGTGAAATTTGCAATTTTACTGCAAGACTAATACTTAAAATAAAATTTAAAAATATTCAATTAGCAAATGCCAAACACAGATGTCTTATTTGCAATAATTTTCTACAACTTAATGCTTTTTAATTGGAAATTAAATCTTCAGAATAGAATACGTTTTTTTTTCATTCTTTTGTGAGGAACAATGTCAAGATATTTTCGAGTCGAAACGATGCGAACTTTCTCCCGTTCGAAATTCCAATATCCATCCGTAAATTATCATCCGACAAGTGCCAATACTTCTTTGTTTCTTCCTCCTCTTCAAAAACTACGCGCATTTCTACGGTGATTTTTTTTTTGGGTCACGAATTGTTCAACAACAACAACAAAATAAATCCGTAATTACCGAATTATTAATTAATTCGCTCTGTTTATTATTTTATATGTTTTTTGGATAATTTATAACGCGTTACGTTTCTGCCATTCGATTTCATGAATATTTCATTCGAGAACCCAGATATTTCTTTGCCCACACACGCGCTTCGCAATTAAGAAAAACCTGTTCTGGTATTTTTATTGTACCATTTAATTTGTATTCGATATACTAATTCTCTCGTTTTGTAGCTATAAATACGTATCGTTACAGATTTACAATTCACTTTCAAAATGTTTTACATTCCAAGAATTATATGCTAAAATCTTGATTTCTATTTCTTAAATCAAATTCAATCAAATGCAATAGAATTCTTGAATTACTTTTACTTTTTCAGCTTCAATACTGCTAATAGCAGATGAATGAACGATCGTATAAAGTTTTCAGTAAAGGTGAGAGTTTCAGCTATTCTATTGTCGAGTAATTTTATAAAAACTAAAGTAATTTGTAATTTTCAGGAACTTAAAAATTGATATTTCACTGTTAGAATATTGAAAACTTTTTATGTATTTAGTTTGCACAAATTAGAAAATCGGATGGAAACTAAACGACTGACTGCATTTTCTCTTCAATTTCCACTTTGTTCGCAAACTGAATTTAACTTGTAGGTTTTCGCGGAATTTCCATGCGTTGCAGTAGTAGAAACAGAAATAAAGTACAAACAATTAGTCCACACGAAGCGTGGAAATTGCCGAACGATTATTTATTCAGCGTAATTATTGCGGCGTGAACTTTCCACGCATACATACGACCGATTTGCCTCTAATTCCGCACAACAATCCTGACACAAATCCCCAATTATACACCGAATTGAGTTGAGAAGTCATCCTAAAAACGGATGAAAATCTGGATGGTTTCAATGGATTAAGATGATGGATGGAAGATTTGCGTGTTAATTACACATCACCCATATGGTACGTTGACCATAACGAAACATCCTTAATGTTGACCGAGGCTGTCCACTAATTAGTGGACAGTTGCGTGCGAGGATTTGCTCTGAAAATAATGCGAATCGCGGATAAATGCGAGCCGCGAATCGGGCTTGGATCAGTTGCATAGACGGATACAATGGCGAGAACATCTAACGTTTTACTAGTGCTTCTTGCGATCATCGTGGTGAAGACTTGGGCCATCCCTGAACCTTTGAAAATCGCGAGGAAATTGTACGAGGATTGCTCCAAAACCGCAGATCTCATCAAGTGCTTCAAGATCCGATCAATATTAATCGCTGAAAAAGTCTTCAAAACGAAGAAACTGGAGTTATTCGATGGCGTCACCATCGTGGAGCAACCCAACAATCGTTCAGCGCGTTTCTTCCTCGAATCAAATAGAAATTTGAGGAAACTCGATCACCCAGATTTGAACAAAGTCCTCCTAAACATCGCAGGTTAATCCAAATTAATTTCGCGAATCTAACAACTAATTAATTTCTTTTAAATCAGCTGATTTCATCTTCTCGAGGTCCATCAACTTCGATTTATCCAAAATCGCCGATGAAGCCAGGAGACGTAAAAAGGATAAACTCACGGGACCTTTCTTGGCCGCGATTGCCATCAAAGGTACCATCATGTCTATGGCCTACAAAACTATAGCAGCAATGGCCGGAACGGCCTTAATCATTGGTAAATCCTTCATCTAATCTCCTCAATTGCTGCTTAATACCTCCGTTTCAGGTAAGATGGCTCTGGCGATTGCGGCGATCTTGGGTCTGAAGAAGCTCGTGAGCGGAGGTAAGGAGAAAACCACTTTTGAAATAGTTAAGCATCCGACGTACTCGAGCAGCCATACTCACTCCAGTTCCCTCGAGGAATCTGAAGGGCATTACCACAGATCCTTTGCGACAACAGCAGAGGACATGCAATTCCTCGAGCAACTCGCTTCACAGATTTTCTAATCTGACAAAAAAAAATCGCTTTGTTAAATTTCATTAAATTAATTGTTACACAGAAATCACCAATGTAAAATTATATAATTTTCAATGATTATTTATTGAAGTCAAATGTTATTAATTATTTGGGAAATCTTGTGTAATTAATTAAGTTAATGAAACGTTTATTTTGACTAAGTTATAATTAGTTGTTTTCTCTGCACGACGTAATTTGTATTTATTTTTTTAGGACATTAGACTTATTTAAGGTTAATTTAAGTTTTGTCAAATGCGGACCAAAGATGTTAAATTTTAAGAGAGAGAAACTGAAAGACGAGAGTGGAAATATTGATAATCTAAGAAGGAAAATGATTATTTATTTATGTAATTTATTTATAAATAAAATATATTTTTGTTTATTTGTATTATTTATTATTTTTACTCCATAAAATTTAAATTAGATAATTAGTAAAGATAAAAGTTATTTTTTCTTGTTAATCCTGAAGAAAGCCACAAGATACAATGTTTAGAGTTTAGATCTTAAAACGGAGTTCGCGCGGAGAGTGTACGTAGAAAAGAGGAAAAACTCAAAGAGAGTCGAAACGTGGAGATGTTTGTGGTGACTAGGTCGCAAATTTCTCACAGGTTTTTTTCTTATTTATTTATTTATATACATATATGTGTAAGAAGAAAAAAAAAACTTTCACTCGGATATAGTACATTTGTGGCCTATTTAAACCGAAGCCTCCGACCACACACACTCGCGCTCACATCTAAATACGTACAGACAAATACACTCAAACCTACACACACACGTAGAGGCAACATCCATTCTCAATTTCTACTAAACAGCCCAAAGCCATTACACGCACTCACACTTACGGCAATCACTTAAATTTTCTTCTTCAAAACGATCATTTACAGAACGCATTTGGAATCTTCTCCAAGTAAACAACATTTTTACAGTTATACAAACTCTCTTCTACTCAACACATTCAAATTCTTGTTTTTTCATTATTCATGGAAACAATCTAATATTATAAAATAATCTTAAGTTTTTAAATTTTTTTTAGGGGATTTTTTTTTAAATTAAATTAATTTTTCACCAATTAAAATTTGTGGGATTTATAAACTATAATTTAAATATTAAATTTATTAAATAATTATTATTTTAAGTTACAAAAAAATTCAATCAATTATTTAATTAATTAATAAATACTTAAAAATTATACATCATAAACTACAAAAATAATCCAATTACAATTAAAATTTTAGAGTAGAATTTTTTGCACATTCCGACCTGAAATTTTTTATAATTAAAAAAAATAATTAAAATGTATTTTAACATTCTAGGTAATAAATAATAAATTACGTAAATTGTAAGAATAAATAATTAAGTTTAGAGTTTAACGCAAATTCTTCAAATAAAAACAAATCTTTCATAAATATTCATGATTTTCTCTTAAATTACTTATTTTTTATTTAATTACACAAAAACTTCAATTTTTGTATGATTTTTGTGGATGTTTGCAAGAGAATTGCCTTTGTTTGGATTGGGTGCGTTCGCAACTTTCACCAAATTATTTTTTTTTGTAAATGATTCAATATTTATAAAAAGAAATGTCTTCAAATACTTCGAAGAATTTGCGTTTGAGCCGAATAAATAAATATTTTAATAAATTAATTTAAACACTGTTGGTTTTAGTTAATTGGACATCCAGCCCGAAGAGCCTGCAACAAGAACAGAAGGCGAATATGAACCAAACGATTCCAGAAATATTAAATGTTTAGTGGTGATTTAGGCTTATAGATTTAGGTTTTAGTATCTGTTGTACCTTTACGTTAATGAGACCAAAAGCTTTAGTATTGAACTAGTTTAGTTAGATCATGCGAGTTTCGGTTTGGGTTTCTTTTTTTTCATAGTTTTCGTTAGTTTCCCGAAGCCGTAGAGGCCTCCGATGAGGATGGCTTTCTTAGAGAGTAGCAGAAGGACGGTTTTCACCAATGCCGTGACGTTAATGAAGGCTTGGATCACTGCCACCATGAACACACCTAGACCGATAAATGGACCGCCACCTACCAAGCAGAGAAGAGACAGGGAAAGAAAACAAAAAAAATATGTAAAATCAAATCAAAAGCATAAAACATTGGACATTTACCGATCGAATAGGGCATGGCTTTCAACAGTGTGTTCAGGTTTTGGTTTTGATTTTTGGGATTTATCTCAGAGCTTCGGCTTTCTTAGGATTTGCTATAATGAAGAATGTTGACTGGATTTGGAATTAAGGTTTAATTAATTTCTTATTAATAATGTTGACTTGGTTTGGATAAGTTTAAAGTTAAGTTTTTTTTTTAGAATACTTTACGTATAATCAATTAATATTATAATTATTAGGTTTAGGTGTAATACTTTTTTAATAAATAAGGGTTTTACTAAGATTTAGATCAAATTCAAGTGTTTTGAAAAATGTTGACTGACTGAGTTGTATTTTTTGCTCCAAAATTATTTGGGTATGAATTACTTCAGGATTTTATACAGGTAGAATGATTGATTGATTTCCTGACTATAGATTTGTGAGGTGTTTACTTGTTTTTGAAGATTTTGAAGGGATTTTTGAAGGATATGTTTTTTTTTTAGAATGTGAAGTTTTCGGTTGGATTGTGCGCTCTGTAGGGATCGCTGTGGGCCTCTTCGCCGGCGAGGCTCCTGTGCCAACCTCCGCCGCCGCCGCCACCGCCTCCGTGGCTATGCCCGTATCCGGAGTCGCCGCCGCTGGTTGCGTAAACCACGTGCGAGGACTCACCTCCGCCTCCGCTGCCACCAGACAACTTCTTGAAGCCAATTATCGTCGAAAGAAGCAGTGCCAACTTGGCGACAAGCAACGCCGCCCCCGCCATGAAAGCTATCTTCCCCATGAACATCTGAGCCATCATTCCAGCCATCGCCAATCCTCCCATCATCAACATTCCACCTTTCTTATCCTTCTTGCCACGACCTAAAACACAACGCAAATAAAACAATTAACAGTTGACAGTTTCTTGTCAAAAACTTCTAACGTCATATGCATTCTCATTTACATCAGATTGACATGACAATTTACTTGTCAACTTGACGTTTCAATTATGCTAAGATTAAACACATTGTGTTGATAAATCAACCATAAGATTAATTAAATTTTGATTACATAATATTTCTTCTTAATAACAAGAAAATTAAACAAAGATGAGATTAAAAACATTTGCATCCATTTAGCATAAAGCAGATGCGATGCGAACATTCCACCATTCTTATCCTTCTTTCCACGATCTAAAACACAACGCAAATAAAACAATTAACACTTTGACAGTTGACAGATTCTTGTCATAAACTTCTAACGTCATATGCATTCTCATTTACATCACATTGACAGTTTACTTGTCAACTTGACGTTTCAATTCTACAAAGGTTAAACACATTGTGTTGATAATTCAACCATAACATTAATTAAATTTTGATTAGATAATATTTCTTCTTAATAACAAGAAAATTAAGCAAAGATGAGATTAAGAACATTTGCATCCATTTAGCATAAAGAGCAGATGCGATGCGAACGATTAAAACGTCTTTAATGTCCGATGTGAAATTTTATGGTAATTTTTATGGTTCCACAAATTACGCTTTTACTGCCGTGCATCGCGGAATCAATTGTGAAACCGAGATTCGCCGAAGAAAAACGGTCGTTAGGAATTATATACAGTTAATCATAAGAAAAAAATAACAATAAAATAATAAACCAATTATTTAGTTAACTACATTCAAATAGTTATTCTTATATAGTTTACGTAAATTGAAAATTCGTAAATCGAAAAACTATAATATTTTATAGTATTCTTTAAAAAATATTATAACTTTGTTACTAATTATAAAATTAAACTAAAATTGGTAAATTTTTAACAAAATTTATATAATTTTTACTAATATTTCGTAAAGCGAAAATTCGTAAGTAGAGAATATTCTAATAATAAACTAATAAAATATGTACACTTTATTAGGAATTTTTAAAAAATGAAAATTAATTATATTAATGAATGCACAAATGCAAATAAGTTAGATAATTAATTATTGATGATTCAATCGAAAGAAAGAAAAAACGGAGATGACTCATATATAATATTCTAATATTTTATATAATAAAATTATATTGGATTATACGAGAAAGCAGTCAATTATTCAACACAGAAGAAGACATGCTGCTGCTGCTTACGAATACAATCTAGGTTTTCCTGTTCCTCCACAGTTTGACCTCTCACCTTTGGATCCATTGAGATGCATCCACATTAAGGTCACCGAGTCACGCTCAGCACAAACTAGTAAAAGCCTTTCATCTAACGCAGCCGCATTCCACAATACAATTCTGCACATGAAAATGTTGAAAACAACAACAACAACAACAATATGAAAATTCGGGTCGAGCGGTGAAATCAAATCTCTTCCGTTCCCCATTTATTTCCTTAAAACTTACATTACAGATAAAAATCTTTTCAATATATCGGTTTCTCTATCTTTTATTAATAGTTTGTGAGAGTGTTCTACTTGAAACAGATTTCAACTAAATCTAATTAATACGTGTCTTTCAATTCAATTACTGTTACGTAGTGGGTGATTACTTCTTTTGGAACGAGATGATTACGAGAAGCGAATAAATTGGACAACTATTTCATATATTTTTTCCTCTTTCGCTTTGCTCCAATTGCTTCGAAAACGCAACGATTTTGATGGTCTCAGTCGTTTAACCTATATGGTCACGACGTTGACAATTTAACTGTCAAATCCGTAATGATTACGTCAATTTTATTATTTTCAAATTTCAACAATTCAAAAAATATTACCTTCGATAATGTTGCCTAGGTTGAGATTGAGTGATCTTGAAGCGAAGAACTCCTCGACTTTATCGTAGATCATCTCGTTCAGTTTGACGTTCCTCGAGGCCAAATCTCTAGGTAAATCCTCGAAATCCACAGACGGTTTGTACCCAGGATCTTTGACAACGTCCACGATTCCATACAAACTCATAGGTTTATCACTCATGATGGTTTCGTTCAGAACGTCCAGAGCTCTTTCCTTCAGACAAACGACGGGACCATCGTGGCTCAAACATCCTCTGATCCTCTTCAGCATGCTGAGGTCCGTCGCAGCGGCTTGCAGAAAACACGCGACGCTCATGGTGATCAGGAGTTGCACAATCGACGACATCTTCACGTGATGGACTTGCAGGAATTGCTTGAGGCTGTCGCAAACGCTTGCGATTTATATGGAAGTCGGATACTCTGGAGCGTGTCGGATTCTCAGGAAGGAATCGCACACACGAATTCACACAGGAGATGACTAGGGTCTAGTACGGAAGTTCTTATTTCATACAATTTTTTTGACATGCTAATGAGCGTTTCTTCTAATTACACTTTTTGTAAGCAATTTTTTTGGGACAATTTGTATACATAATTATAATATCTAATACAAATTACACTCACAAAATACAATTGAAAATTTTCTTTTCAAAAATTTCTATTAAATACATTTTTACGTAAATATCAAAGCAAATTTATTTTTAAACAAAATTTTACATGTGGATTTTGCATTTTGGTGACGTTCGGTATTAAAAGTAGATTATTACGTGATCGTAATCTTTCGGTGTTCTCGTTTCGGTCGTGGCTCAGATAATGTTCCTTGAACAAAATTGTAAACAAAACTATGTTTGCTTTACATATAAACATTTTCTAAAAAATATTTTTGTCACTTTTTATATTAAATTTTTATAAGTTTTATAAATTTTAAACTTAGTAAATTTATGGAAGAAAAGAAAATTTCAATTCAAAATTGTCATAGAAGAAACGTTACTATTTAGTTTCATAACAATATTTTTTTGATTTACTTTAGATAAGTTTTCATTGAATTATAGAATATGAAATTTTGTTATGTAATGAAAAGTGAAGATGATTTTTTAAATAATTTAAGTTTTCTTTTAGAATTAGTTGTGGATATTCTTGAGTTTCGCATCAATTGAAAGTATAAAAGTTTTAGTAGTTGATATTCCTACTGCGTTTGGAATTAGCAACAGTTAAAGGTGTGCAGGTGGAAAATCAGGTTGTATATCCGTAATGGATTGGGTTTTCCCCTCGAGGCGATGGAAAGTCGATGGTGAAGATGGATTTCGAACGGTAACGCTCTCCGGTGCATCAAACCAAGGCGACGATAATCGACGACGCCAATTGTCTGCAATTAAATACTAAAAGATGATACTTTAATCATAAACTTATCCTTTTTTTCCGAATCCTCGTAACATCTCGAAATTATAACATCGCAAAGGAATAATTACAAGAACGAGCTAATTACATGCTGTACGTAACGTGAAGTACGTACTTAATGGTACGGCATTGGCTATGGCACGGCCTGATGAGTGGAGTAATGCACGGTTTTGCGGTAAACGCAATTATTTTAAGCAGAAATCCACGAAAATCCTCAAAGGAAAAACGTTTCTCATACGAATACATTCACGTGTGCACACATCACATTATTTTTCATATATTTATTTATTTTTTTACAGTTAAACGCAAAATTCGGGTTAGGTTTGGTAGGTGTGTCCGGACAAATATTTGCTTTGCCTTCGGTTCGTAACGTTACGGTAGAAATGAAAAGTTTCTTACTCTCGTGGGACCTGCAAAGGTGGTGCACAGGTGACCGTACTCTTTCGGTTATTGGAAGAGACCGTGGCATTAACATTGAGACGCTATCGAGTCAACAGATGCGACCTGAATTCTTCGGCCTCGAGCTGTCTGCAGCACAGTTTCTTTCTTTCTTTCTTTCCCCGCACAACTTTCTATAGAGGAGAGATGATGATACCGCACCACTCGTATTATTATTACGTGATACACATAAGAGCATCAAAAAAAAAACATTCCGACGCTTATGATTCATTTGAATACCAATCTCTTAAAGAATGCGAGAAATTCCAGATTCTCATCTCAAAACTCAAGTACTGTTAAAACATCTTACGCAAACCGAAATTTATAAACATTTCAAATTCTTTATACTACAAATTTTTCAAAAATTTCTGCAATTTTTACAATTCAAAATTTGTCATAAAAGAAGCGTTACTATTTAGTTTCATGACCATAACTTATTGATATACTTTACATAAATTTTCATTGAATTGTCTTATAGTGTAGATTATAATTTTTTTTTGCAAACCGAAATTTATAAACATTTCCATTTCTTCTTCACAAATTTCAGAAATGTTTACAACTATTTTTACTATTATCAATAAATTATCCTATATTCTCAAACTATTATTTAAACGTAATATAAAATTTACAAATATTACAGAATTAATTATAAAATTTTAAACAATAATATGTCGACAAAATAAAATTTACTTACTTTACTCTTTTTTATTTAAATAATAAAGATATTTAATAAATTAATTATTTATTAACATTTAATAATACTTTAATTAAAATGTTGTTTTCTTTGTAAAAAAATAAAAACAGTTACAATATTGGAAATGAAATTAACAAATGTTACACGTAACATATGGTATTTATTTATTTTTTGGTCATTAGGTCAATGGTATTTCGGTCCATTTGAAATCTACCTATTAATTCAGGCTGTTTTCTTTCGATTTTCATAAAGCACTAAAAACTAGTTTATATATGCAAACTTTTTCTTTTCATTTAAAAAAAAAGTTTATAAAAATTTTGTCCAAAAATTATTTTTAAGTTATCGTTAAGTAACAAATCAAAAACTTAGCATATTTAATTTTTAGTATACTAAATAAATCATTACTAAATTGGATTATTGCATAAAAACAGACATAACCTCAAGCATAAATAAATGACAGCTAAACAAAATGGTAACGTTTCTTTTATGACAGTAATAAAATTCTTACTAATTTAAATATGTGACGAATCACCTATTATCAACAAGATAATTGATAATTATTTATAAATTTGTAGTAAGAAATTTGATGCAAGTATAATAATATAATAGTTCTAATAAGAGAAGAGAAATTTCTCTTCCTGTCGGCATTAAATAACACAGATTATAGCATAAATCTTGAACGGGTGATGAATTATTCTAAAAAATTATAGAAAACGTAGAAGTAATATCAGTTAAGAATTTATAACAAATACAATTACGTTCCCTATTTGTAACATTAACAGTTCTTCTGGAATTCCATTAAAATATGAATATCAATTGAAATCGTAAAGAAAATAGGGACTTTTGTTAAAAAACAATTTTTTTTAATATAAAATATATTTGGTAAAAATGTACAAAACAATCTTTGGTTTCTTAAAAAATAAACTTAAACTATTAATTTCTTCAAAATATAAATGAATTATTGAATTCTTATATTTAAATGAAATGAAATTGAATACAAAAATTATGCAAGCAACGAAAACGAAGTTGTAACATCAATCATTAGATTATCAAAAAATTATAAAAAAATAATCTTGACTAATAACGAATTCTCCTCACACATTTAATGCTTGCATAATAAATCGATGAAATAAGATGTAAAAATAAAATTTCTCCTAGAATCAATCAATATTAAATAATATTATTGCATTCAAATAAATCAGAAAACTTTCGTTTCTGCACGTGTATTTTTTATTTCTCTCCTTTCATCTCTTTGGTTGTTCTCCGAGTTTCTTCGGTTTCAATTAACTTTTTGTCGATTTGTCCGACTCGCTCCAAGCGAAATTCCTTCCCTTTTTCTTATCCTCCCTCGAGTACGCTTGTTGCAATTCACCCTCGTACATCCTCAATTGATCCTCCGGTTCGTTCTCAGCGTTCCTGTAACTGCTGTCGTGATAGGATTCTTCAGGGAATCTAAACGTAAAAAAAAAATCACATAATTATCCTTAAACATCCTTTACATTTTACGCTTTAATCCAACATTTTTATATTTTAAAATGCTTTACTTATATAATTAAGCCAAAAATTACTATTTAAAACTTTAATACCAAAATTAACCGATAGATGGCGTATAGCAAAAATCATCAAAATATGCTTTTAATCATGGATTTTTGAAGCGAATTTATATCAAATTTTACCTGTAGGGGTGAGGATTGAAAATTCCGGGTGAATGCTGTGTTTGGTACCCGTATCCTGTCGTTGGTTTATAATAATGTCCCAGCAAAAGTGTTCCTAATCCGAAAGCGGAGCTAATTATCAAAGCTATTTTACTCAGAAATACTGCCTTTTTGGCAAGTAAAGCTATAATTCCGAAAATAATTGGTAATAACGTTGCTACATTGAATTTGAATCCTAAAAGGAACGGAAGGACGAATTGTTTTGTCAGAAGACGAGCTGAAAAAAAAATTATAATAAATATATTACATAATATTAAATAAAATTTATAAATTAATTAGAATTAAAACTGATTTTCAAGTTTAATTTTTTATTTGGTTTTATTTATTTCTTTAAAACGAAGCAATTTGTTTCAGCAATTTTGTAACGTTTCGTACTCTGCTTGAGAAAAGCGTCGGAAGAAGTATTCCATGAAAACGTTACGATTTGCACGTAATAATTTTATTTTTCAATTCTTAAATTTATGTCCATTATTATATAATATATTAAGATTTATAGTTATGATTTATTGACTGATTTGTAAATGGAACTGTGTAATATTCAAATGGAAAACAACGGTAAGTAATTATTAGTGAGATAATTTATTGAAATTGAATTCGTCGCGTTCTGATTAAAGAAAATCATATTTTCGAAGAGCATTTTCCAAACTAAAAAGTAGAACAATTCATAATTTAATTTACTAATTTAACTACAATTTAAATAAATCTGATTTAATAGAAACACGTGTAAAAATCGAAAAATAATAGACTTTCACTAATCCGTCCAGTTTCTTGAGAAAACATAAATATTTTCTATAAATTATTTTATAAATCATAATTAATTTTATAAATTATATTTGCAGCTTCAATATTTGTACAAATTATGTAAGATAATGCAAATATTTACATGAATTCAAGATTGATTAATTAAAAATTTTGTGTTTTTTTTAAAATTTTAATTCAAAATTATTTATTAGGTGTTTGGAATTTGAATGTCAAGGTTACTCCATCTATGTCTTGTGTAATGAAATACGAGCTCTCCGCTGGAGTAGAAAGTTGCTCAAGAATTGCGTCGTGCAGAGAGACTTAAGTGGAATTTCCTGTTGGACTTGACCAACCTTGACATAGAACTTGAAAACTTCTGGTATTTCCTTATAGATGGACGCACTTTAACTATTACGTAATCATAATTGAAAGAAAAAAAAATATTATAAATTTTACTCTATTTCCAAATTATTATTTTTTTAATACAATTAAAATATTTTCAGTAATTTTACAGAATTAATCTACAAAAAATCATATTTTTTTTAAGAGTAAACTGTGACATATTTTTTGGGGATAAGGATTTCTCACCTGTTGATGCTTCTTTCAGTGCGTGTTGGGGAAATGTGGCGCCGTCCATCACGAATTCCAATAATCCTGCGGATGCGGAAGACGGAGCTAATCTCATTGCTAATCCCGGATAGATGAAGCCCATGTCCCATCTCATACTTCGCCTCGAAAACACCTGACCGACAGAATCGATCACACTCCTAAAAAAAATTGTATCTTCAGTAAATTATATAATTTTATCAAGAGAATAATGTTCATGTTTTTTATTAAAAATTGTTCATCTTAAAGAAATTTTGTGAAAAAAAATTAAGAATTATTATAAAGTTTATTACCTATTTTTTTTTAACAATTTCTGTAATCGTTATTTAATAATCTTTTATGTCCTATTTTTGAACTTCATTTTATTCCATAAATTCGAAACGGATTTTAATTGCATTTTTTTTTCACTTAAAAATCATCTATTATTTCATTGAAAATGCTGCATTTTAACGTTTGACATTTTTTCGCTCTGCAAAATACGAATTTCGCATGAAATTATTTGAGGAAAATACAATTTCAGTATTTTCCAATCGAATTTATTTATTATTGAATTTCCTTTTATTTTTATGAAATAATATAATCCGCAGGATAAATGAATTGTGATGTTCAATGTTTTTATATTTTCAATTAAATTTATTAAATTAAATACTGAAAATATTAAATTTTCTCTATTAAAATAATTTTCATAATGCTTTTAGTTAATTATTTATGTGCGCTAATTGGCAATTATAAAGTTCATAATGCGACAAACACGTTTTGTCGCTGTATTTTCCATTGTACTACTACTTCGGTCAGTTAGTTTTTTTTTTGTAGAACTTTCCTCGTGGCTAATTTTTGCCGCAGAAAAAAATATAATAAAGGAAACTTTTGCTGCAATTACAACCGTCACCAAACTTACTTTCTATACGTTCTCGCAATGAATTTAATTAATTAAACTTGTCTCATCTCGGTGAGAAAAAAAGTAAGAGAAGAATAAAAAATCAAAGTTCTGTTTGAAAGTTTTTTTTATTTAAATACAGTGAAAGTACTTTATATATTTGAAACACAGTTTTAAATAATAATTATATTTTAAGTTTTAATCGATTAAGTTATTAAGAAAATTGATGGAAAAATAAAGAAATTTTGCAAACTTTTTTATTTTCCTTATTACGAAAATTGCTTAGTAAAATAACAGTAAAACTGCGTTAAGACCTATTAGAAGATGGGAAAACTTTGAGATATAAAATCTATGTATGGAGGGATATAACCAGGATATAAAAAAAAACTTTAGTAAAAAAAGTAATCCGCAAAAGTACGTTGCGCATTTCCATGCGAATCCTTATTTATGGTCGTTTCAAAAACACGTAACAAGGAAAAACTTTTCGATTATGAATGATATATTCAAAAATATTAAACATGGATTTCATGCAATTATTTCATATTTTAGAATAAATAAAAATTTTATTAAGTAATCAATTTCTTTAAATTTAAATAATTAATTATACGTAAACTATGAATGTCAAAAATATGAATTTATAACAGTTTTGTAACTTATAATTTAAACTTTAATTTGATTATTGAATGATCTTTGTGCTCATCTTGGTTCTCGAGATATTAATTAAAATGTAAGGACACTAATTTTTATTGTTTGTTTAAAAAAACTACATAAAAAATTAATGTTCAATTTATAACTAAATATGTTAGCTTCAATTTGATTATTAGAAAATTTACGTACTAAGCTTGGTTCTCGAGATATACTATAAAATGTTAAAAAAATTACCGAAAATCTGAAGGATCTGCCGTTTCGAGGACGTTGTAACCACCAGCATCCCTGTACATCTTCTCATCCCGACTGAAGCTGAGCCCATCGATCAATTGGAATTCCGGTTGATTATTGAAAATTTGTATTCTCGATAGAGCGTCGTAACCTACGCAATATGAAAGAGTCGTTGAAGGAGGTCTTGAGGCGAGGCAATCCTTGAAGCCGTCGATCAGACTCGTCCTTCCAGCGTTTAAAGCCGCACGGACCACCGCAAGAACCATCATCAAAAACACACCACGAACCATCGACATCGCGAAAACCACTGTAACAAACCACCCACGCATCCTCTCCTTTTATACAAAGAGCTGCGATTTCATGATTCAGCGATTCACCAAAGAACAGCAAATCTTTTGTGTATATTTTTTCACATTTTTTTTTTCTCTACTTCTTAACAAGTGAAAGTACCTGACAATTGGAGTAAATTCGCGCAGTTCCCATTATTAGCCCGAAACAATGGATCCATTAGCGAAAAGAGAGGAAACGAAATTACATGAACGTATGGGAAATTAAGGAAGCAGAAGCAATTTCGCGAAGTCGAATTAATTACGCTTTAATACATTTTTCCATTCGTTTTTTTAAAGCTTATGCAATGATGATAGAACGTAATTGCATTTTCTCTCAGTATTTTCTTTTATACGAACGTTTTTCTCTCTTTTGACATGCAAATCTATTGATCTTCATTCTCGACGACAAAGGACTTTCTCTTTCTTGGTGTACATCCGGCGAAAGAGATCCAATTTTTTCGTCAACTTTGACAACTTTTTTCACGAAAACCACGACTGTCACAAATATTATTTTAAGCGCGTTTTATAGCCTATACTTTTATCTTTAATTTGGTTATTAAATTATATATAAGCTCATCGTGGTTGTTGAGTTATATAAAAAATGTAAAAGCTTATGCAATAATGGTAGAACGTAATTGCATTTGTTCTCAGTAATTTTTTTTATCCGAACGTTTTTCTCTCTTTTGATATGCAAAAAGCCGAATCTATTGATCTTCATTCCTGATGATAAAGACCTTTCCTTTCTTCGTGTGCACTATCTGCACATCCGGCGGAAGAGTCCGAATTTTTTCGTCAAACTTTGACAACTTATTTCAGGAAAACCACGACTGTCACAAATATTATTTTAAACGCGTTTTATAGCCTATACTTTAATCTTTAATTTGGTTATTAAACGATATATAAGCTCATCGTGGTTGTTGAGTTATATAAAAAAATGTAAATTGGTGACTTTCATAATTTTCGATTGAATGGATAAGCATATGCTTTGATCCTCTCTAGGGATTTCAATTAGTTATAATGATGTTAACTGTTGTGTGATGAATGGATCAATGGATTAAGTTGGATGAGAGTCGATACTCGCACACATTGTAGGTTATAGGATAGGTCAAGAGTACTGTAAATTGGTATGGTTGCACCTCGCCTACATAGCTTCACCTCTTCTCTCTACCAAAACCATGGAGTTAAAGAGAGAAAGAATTCGAACGTTTAGCGGGAAATGGAAAATCTATATAAGCGCAGCACCGCAGTTCGGGGCCCGATTTATATCCCAGATTCCGACACCGGAAACTACTGTTATACCTATAACCAAACGGGTCCATTACAATAAACTTACGTACAAATACCAACCATTTACAACCATCCAACTGGCAAACATAAAGAAATTTAAAACTTTCACATCTATCTGCTAAAAAATTCAATAATAATACAATTCAATTTCAGTTACTAACAGAATGTTTATCAAAATCTAAATTAAATATAATTTTTTCTTTGCGTTTCATTTACTTTGCTTTTATTTATTTAATGTTAAAAAATATGAGATGAAAATGATGATTACGTAATGTTATTTTTATTGAAAACGTTGCGATTCTTTGAAAGTATGTCTTCTTGTTTGTACTCTTGTGTTTGTGTTGTTTATCTTCAGCAGTTGTTCGGTTTTTCGCATTACGAAACGGGTTGGTCTTTTCCGCGA
Source organism: Nicrophorus investigator (assembly GCA_963457615.1). Classification (NCBI taxonomy): domain Eukaryota; kingdom Metazoa; phylum Arthropoda; class Insecta; order Coleoptera; family Silphidae; genus Nicrophorus; species Nicrophorus investigator. Next base: position 2,689,565 of record OY735144.1, read on the forward strand.
GTCGATAAAACCGGGACCCGTGGTGCCTTTAAGGCCACAGTTCTTCGCGTCCCATCATCGGTGAAGCATGAAGAGGCTACAAGAAGTGGCGATCGCGTGGCTCGTCCTTGCCCTGTGGACCTCCGCCTGCGGATCCAGCGACGACGACGAAAACGATGTCCTTGCAGGATTCGGCTTCGACGTCGACATCATGCAACGAGTCGTCGATCTGGTGCGCACCTGCAGATCGGATACTTTAGGTGTTTGCGTCAAAGTAAGTCAAAGTTTTTAACATCTCATTTTTTTATTACTTTAATAAACAACTATTTTCTATTACATAATATTTTACAATTTATTTTATATTATAAGCAATTTTGAAATTCTTGAAACAAACATATATTTTTTTAAATTTTCTAAATTAACTTGAAAACTGCAAACAATTAAATTATTAAATTTTTTGCCTTTATATGAAACAATTTTTCAAAATTATTTTTAAAGTCATGAAAATATTGTAATTTTCTATAATTTTTTTAAGTAATTATTTTTTAACGGTTAAATAGGGGATGTTAACAAAAAATACAGTTGGTATTTATGTATAATATAAGCTATTACCATAACAACCAATAAAACATTGTATTTAAAGTTGTGTAAGTGCTTGTGAATTAAACGTCAGTTGAATTTAATAATTAAAATTTTCATTGATGAGGATATGGTTTTGGGTTTTCGGTGATGGTAAATATTGATGTGTTTTTTTGTGATCAGGAGAAGGCATTGAAGTACGTGGATCATCTTCCAAGCGATCTGGATTTGGGTGGTGGCGTGAGGGTGCTACCAACAGATGGCGTCAAGAGATCGGCTCGGTACTTCAACAAGGACTCTTTACCAAAAGATCCGGTTGCAAGAGAGGAGGTGCTCGACGCCGTCCTCAGCGACAGGATCTTGACCTACTTGAGCTCCCACACTTTTCAGCTGAGCATTCCGGAGGCTGCGATCAGGGATTTGAGACGATCCCTCGGCGACGACGATGCTGTAGATGAAGGTGAGCCGTATTCGGGTTAAGAGGTCTTCCGATCGTAACGGACGGACACCTGTCGCGGTCTACTGGAAAACGATTAATCCAACAGTTTCTTCATTCATTCGCAGCGCGCAAGAAGAAGAAAAAGAAGAAGGGCATTCCGCTGTCGCTTCTCCTGCAGCTGAAAGCCGCAGCCATCGGAGCTCTCATCCTCAAAGGCGTCGGTTTTGTGGCTTTAAAAGCTCTCATCATAGCTAAAATCGCATTAACTATAGCATCCATCATCGCGCTGAAGAAAATCTTAGAAGACAAATCTCACTCCTCATCTACTTACGAAGTCATCTCGCCGCACGCCTACGAAGAGCACGGACACTACGAGAGATCCATCATCGATGACGATGACTCTTTAGCGTACAAAGGACACCGCTCGGATTCTTAACAACTTCAATGGAAGCCACAATAATTCTCAGGTTACGTTATTAATAGATCTTCTCACCAATCATTACGACACGACACGAAATGCAGATCCTATCTCTTTACACATTAGTTTAACGTCCTATGAATTATCGATGGAATTTACATAAAAACATCATTAGTTAACATACTTATCAAACCGTTAAATGTAATACAAGAAGTAATCTTTAACGGATTCAGAAATAGTTATATTTCAATTATAATTTTACTTCATTTAAAATCTGCATTATTTCTAAAATAATATACATAATGTATTTTCTATTATGTAAAGTGATTGAAAATTGGTTATTTTCGAATATACATAATGAATCTATAAAAATGTGGTTTGGTGGATGCGCCGGGGCAATTTTGAGACGTTTCAGCTTTACAATAGCTGCTGTAGTATGCATGAATGCATATGCAAAGTCCTCGATAATCTCGGCGTTGAACGTTATCCTTCGGGACATCCTGAATCCCCTTCCACGGTTAAATCTTGCGTAAGCCTTGCAATCGCCTCTTCAAAGGGGAAACAATCCTGTTCGCTCTTCCCTAATCCCAACATTTCCAGCAAAATATATTTAAAAAAATGTAATTAATTGCATTTTATATAAATTTATTATAGTTTACAAATAATTTTTTTAAATGATTTTAAATTATTAACAAAAACACGTAAGTTTTTAAAAACTTTGCTATAAAATGTTTATAATTTTGTTAAAATTTTATGAAAGGTATAATTATTAATTATAATTATAATTATTTTATTTATAGTTTATAATTGTGCAATATTTGGCATTAAACCAAAAAAAATATTTATTTAGATTTAAGTTTTGTTAAAGTTTGTGTTAAGTCTCAATCATTATTTATAGGGTTTTGGTTTATGTTTTTTCTAGTTTTTAGATTTTAAGTGTTGCGTTCATTAATGAATAGAAAAAAGTATAATATGTTTCAAAGTTTGGTTTCAGGTTTTCGTAATGAAAATTAATAATTAAAATATAATTATTTTATTTCAATACCTAATTTTATTCATTATTCCTATAATTTTTATATATTTACAAATTTGAATGAAAATAATATTTTTTGCATTTATTACTAGCAAAATATTTGTTAAATAATTGCTTGATGGAATTCAATTACGTAAAGTGGATGTTGATTTTTTTTTAATAAATTCTCGGTACATAAGGGCGTATGTTTTCACCGACAATGATCGCATCTACAGAGCGGAGATAATGAGGATGTTGGTAGGAAACCACTCGAATCTGCATCCCAGCAATGCGATTTTAATTGGGAATAAAGCAATCCGCATAGGTAATTAGTTGCGTGGGTGGAAATAACTCGTCGCACGTGAATAATACCCTTGGGAACATTAATTAATAAACCCATGACAATACAAAGCTCACATGCACGAAACGCAGAAGGTGCACACATACACACATGATTGGTCCTCGCATCTGCTCTTCAATGGATTACATAACAATTCAGAATATCCTATATAGATTTCGAATTTGCAATCAACAAATTTTCAATAGTATTGATTTGATAATTTTAAGTTGTCTACGTTACTATTTTTTTTTCAAACGCCATTTTATTTTTTATTGAGGTTATGTAAATTTTCATTTGATATATTTATAGTATGAGCCATGAAAAAATAATTGAACTCAATTTAAAAAGTGTCATAAAAAGAAATTTTGAATTACTGTCATTCAATTTCCGTTGAGGTTATGTAATTTTTTTTTATTTATCCAATAAAATAATATATTTAATTTTAATTTAAAAAAAGTACAATTCTAAGAAAAAAATATACTAATCATGAATGAAACGTTAATTATTTTAATTGTATTTTTTTAAAAATTAATTATATAAGCTTTTATTATTAATTGAGATCAATTTTTCAAATGTCATAACAGAAGCATTACTATTTTATAATATAGAATAGATTTCGAATTTGCAATCGACAAACTTTCAATTTTAAGTTGTCATAAATGAAACGTTACTATTTTTTTAGTTTTCAACGCCATTTTATTTTTATTGAGGTTATGTAAGTTTTCACTTGAAAAAAAAAACTCAATTTTAAAAGTGACATAAAAGAAGCGTTACTAATTTGAATTACTGTCATTCAATTTCCGTTGAGGTTATGTAATTTTTTTTATTTATCCAATAATATAGTTGATTTTACTTTAAAAAAAGTAGAATTTTAGGAAAAAATATACTAATCATTAATTATTTTAATTGAAATTAATTATATAAGCTTTTATTATTAATTGAGATCAATTTTTCGAATGTCATAAAAGAAGCGTTACTATTTTAAAATACTGTCATTTAATTTTCGTTAATGTTTTTAAATTTTAGTAAATTAATTAAGTTTTCATCAATTGATTGTATTGAAAATTAATGATGTCTAACTTATGTAATTGATATTGAAATGACATATTGCAGGTAATTTTGATTTTCAGTGCATGTCCTTTAATTGAGGTAAATGTGGTTTCGAGCACAAAGCCAAAGCACAAGTGGCTTTCAGTTGAAAGGGATCTCTCGTGGTTGTTGATGGAATGCTATTAATTTACCATTTGCACCAATTAGTTTGCGCAGTCCACTCGTCCTCCTTTGTACTCAACAAAGACGAATGTTGTCATACACACGAATGTATATTATTTGACTGAAATATATCTAATATTATATAAAAGTTTTCATGTAAATTAAGACAAAATAATAATAATGTAAATTATGTAACAAGAAGTTAAAGTAATTGGTTTTCACGTAATTATAATAAAGATGTTAGATTCGAAATGAGACAGTTCTAATTTTACGTGGAATTAATAGTCGTAAAATTTAGCTGAGACGATAAATCACACCTTTTGTCAACTACCGCAAAATTGATGGCTTCTCATGAGCAGAATCGTAAAGTGGATTATCCTCATTAAGATTTATATTATAATTCAATTTAGTAAAGAAAATTTTGATTTTCTAGGAAGGTATCTTAAGTGTTCTTAAGTTAAGATCTAAGATTATGCTCATTAATTAGCGTTCATGATCTTCGTGAGATCTTTTTGTGTTGATCTTGAGTAGAGATGACAAATTTCGCTTTCGATCTGAGGAGAAATGCGGCTGAGGAAAAATAAAGTAGGAGGAGGAGGAAGAGAAGTTGAAGGAAAAAAAGTAAACCACGCGAAGATCTAGAATGTTGACCCAGGAGCAATGACGACTCGTGCAACAATGTGGCAACGGTTTTAGCTAGGAATAAAATCTGAATAGTAAAAAAAAAGTGTAACATAGCACTTACTGCATTCTAACAACAATAAATGTCTTCATTCCTGAGATTTATTGCATGCTTTTAGTGAGAGAAAATTGATTTGAATGATATTTTGGTAACGGATAAAAGTTTGGTAATGCTTTTTTTATGGATGGATGGATGGAAGAGGTGGTCTTCCAAGTGCGGCGCGGTCTGATGACCCAGAACACATCAGGTGTGTTTGTGTGCCTCGAATTATGCAAATTTTGCGGTCTGGTATTCGGTGTGTCGCGCTGTGCCTTCCTTGCCCGAGGTCTAGGTCATGGTTACAAGCAGTTAAAATCCTTATAATTTGCAATTTCTTCAATACTGAATCATCATAATTACACAATTATTAGAAATCCATATGATAAATGCATCCCACATCGCGATTATCTTAAGAACTTTCTATATTAACGTACGTAATCTTAATAATACTTGATGACAATCTTTATGTTCAATTAACGAGAACTACTTTCTTTATTCTGAATCATCTTACATGATCTCATTACATTTAAAATTCACAATTGAACATTTATAAATTTTATTTTCTATAACGAAATTAATCATCTAATTTCAAGTGATTACTTAATTTAAATAGTAGAATTTTAGTTTGATTATTTTTCATATCTAAATTATATAAAATATTATCATATTATTTAAGACGCAGTGTTTAAGAGAGTTATATAACTGTAACTAATGATTTTAGCTTTAATGTGAGGCGCCGTCTGCATTTCTAATTACAAATTAGTTTTAATTTATTTTGTTGCATTTCTTCTCTACACAAATTTTCATTGACTTCTAATAAATATTCAATGTATTAAATAATTCTTATTATGTTTAGGTAATAAGGTATACATTTTTTAATTGAAAATAAAACGAGTATGTATATTTTTATATTAAATTAAATATTTATTTATTTACTCTTTTTTTTTTTAAATAATAGTCTTATCATTTTACAATTTAATTTATAAATAATTTAATTTAAGTAAAGTAAAATAAATAGATTTCTCTTTCTCGGTTTCTCTCCTAGAAGAAAACACTTCGGATGAGGTACTTGGAACGATATCGCTGAAGAACGAGTGGTGGAGTTTAGCTGGAAGCAGCCTTCGGTGCGTACGCGTTGTAGGCGATGTTCTGGGCCTCCTCCTTTTGGTAGGCGCGCCCCCATCCGGATCCGTGTCCGCCGGAAACGACGACCTCGTGTCCGGAATCGTGTCCGCCGCCACCGCCTCCCAAAAGCTTCTTAAGACCGATGATACCGGCGAGGACCAAAGCGAGTTTGGAGACGATCAAAGCTTTTCCGGCCAAGAGAGCGAGAGCGCCGAGAGCCAAAGGTACCAAGGTTCCTCCCAAGATCAAGGGGATGAGGAGGAGACCGCCCATCTTCTTCTTCTTGCCGCGCTCCTCTCCGTTGAAGGCCCTGGCGATTTCGTTGGGCTTGACCTGTGAATTGATGAAGAAAAAATAGATTAGATTTTTGTTGCTGGATTGATTGGCGGATTTTGATGTACCTGGAGGGTGTGGGTTTGGAGGAAGTTGCCGACTTTGTCGAAGATGATGTTGTTGAGGGCTCCGTCGCGTTCGGTGAGGGATCTGGGGAGTTGGGCTTCGATTTGGGCTTCGGTGATCGGAGCGGATTCGGCGTTGGTGTTGTCTTCCTTGACGAAGCTGACTCCTTCGAAGATGGGCACTTGGTTGAAGTTGCGGGCGGCGCGGTCCATGGCGGTGATCAGCTTCATTTTGAGGCACGAGGTGAGATCCGCGGCGGCACATTCCTGATACACTTTGTACATGAATTTGAAGTCACCTAGGTAGGATGAAGCTGAGGTCTCGTCGGTCCTGGCAGACTCTTCGGATGGGATGGCGTTGCCATTGGTAACGGCCGATCGGGCCCATACCGTGCCGGAGAAGGCGACGAGGGCGAGAAGCACGCACTTCGAGGAGAACATGTTGATGTCTTGTTGTTTTGGGATGAAGCAGAGAACTGATATGGATTCACTTGCACTAGTATCCTTTTATATGCACGAGGGGGCCGCGTTTTTTGGTCCCACCAAAGGAATTTCTTTTCGGATCGCGCTCAGCTCGACTTCCCCACCCAAAAAAAGAGTAACACCGCACCGCGTAAGACGAGGACGCGGACAACCGCAATGGTAAGGAGAAGACAGGAACGGAAGATCCGTGCACGGTCAGAAATGAAGAGAAAAGAGACGAAACGGAATTGAAGAGAAAAAAAAAACGGTCATCGGAGCGCGCGTGTATTGTCCACGGCAGATGGGGTCCCCGAAACCGAGAAAAATATGTAAACTCCTTTAGAATGAGTCTCCGGAGAAGTGAAAAACTAAGCTAGAGGAAAAAGAGAAAATGCGAAAAACGTGGTAAGAAAATGTGAGCCGTGCGTGCTTACATGTGTGTGTAAATCGCGATAAATTACCATGCGAGTATTGCAAGTAGACCAAAACCCCGATTTAATTAGCATTCATGTATAGAAACATCACTAAGTGGACCAAATCGGATGGACGGACGGACGGTGGACGCCCTCAACCTTAACCAAGGCCGCGTCTCTCGAAGAGAAGAGAAAACCTGAATTTCCGCCCTCCGACCTATATTTTTCCTTTTCACACCTCGCCTCGAATCTCCGAAGACCCGAAAAGTAGAAAACCCATTCGTGATGATCAGAAAGGAAGAACGCATCATGAAATATTTATTAATCCACACTCGAATTCAACTCTAGGTCATCAACAAACAAAGAAAAAATTAACAATAACCATTCAAAAACTCGCAATATTAATCATTAAAATTTATAGTTTTCGAATTAATTTAAAAATTTATAAAAAAATATTTCGTAAATTATTAACATTTTTTTTAAATAATTTTAAAAATTAAATTATATTAGTGAATATTTTAATTTTTACTATCATCTTCAACATTTGTTTAAAATAATACAATATATTTATTTAAATTAGTCAAAATTTCATCTCCTGCATTTTTTATTTATTCCATTTTATAAATCACACCAAAATTTAATAATTAAAAATATTAATATTTTTTTAATTACTTTTTAAAATATTATTTTACTAATTAAAATATTTCTAACATCTTATATAATCTTACAATCTTCTTTTTTTTTGTGGTTTTTATTTCATTATTATTGCATTATTCATGCACTTTCTTCCAAGTCCATAAAATGTAAATAAGTTTAATATCACTACTTTTTTTTTGTAGATTTTTGAATCAAGAATAAACAATTAATTATAATATATTTTTTAATTTGCAATAAATTAGAATAAAATATAACGGTTTTCAAAATTATTGTAATTTTTTTTTTCAACTGCAATTTCTATTTATAACGATTCATAAATCTCATAAAAACTAAATATTGATATATTCAAAATTATTGCATTTTCATTGATTAATAAATTATATGCGTTATGTCCCATATATAACACGTCAAAATCTCTTCTCTTTCTTCACGAATAAGCATTTCTTGCTTCCATTATTCATGCACTTTCTTCAAATACTCGAAAATGTGTCTTAGCGTGTGTACAATAAAAAAAAGAAGAACGAGGAGAAAGAACCAGAAGGTATAAAGCAGGATTTGTGAATGCGTGTCGCGTGTTTCTGTCCATTGTTCTGAGCGACAACAAAACCGAAGAACGAAAATCGAGGAGTTTTAATTGTTCGCAATTTGCTGCCGAGATAAGAAAGAGAAACGTGAAGATTTTCCGTAATTTCGAACAAATTCCGTTCCTTCATTTCGAATCCACACGAACGTTCCAAATACAAACGATTACAGTTCTTTTTATTTGTTCAATTTTCAAGTGATTTCTTTAAATTCCAACTTATAAATTCAAAAATACTTATTTCCAAAAGATTTTTTAATCTACAAATTTATAATACTAAAAATTTAGGAAAAGAAATTTCGTACATGAAATTTGAAACTAAATTAATTTAATCAATTTTTAAATCGTAATTACTGTTAATTAAAAAATGCAAAATTAAATTGTGCGTAAAGCTTTAATAATAGATCCGAAATTAATGGAGATTTTGCCTTCCTTTCTACCAAAAAAAAAAATATAATTTCTAACCGAAAATTATGTTCTCGTTAATTAATTAAGTCCAGATTTCCTCAATTAGTTTAGAAACACCAAAAAATAAATTAATTTACGTCTTCTTTAAATAAAACATCGATGGATTCCAAGAATTCTAAAGAAAATATTTATAAAATAAATTTTCTTGAATTTTCTAAAATATTTAAATTAAAAAAATATTATTATTTCAAATCTTAAATAAATTTTATTGCTAATTGTTAATTAAGTCTCAATTTTTTTTGACCTCTTTAAATAAAACATCGATAGATTCCAAGAATTCTTTGTATTTTAAAGAAAATATTTATAAAGTAATTTTTCTTGAATTTTCTATAATATCTAAATTTCTATTTGTTTATTATAAAAAAATAGTTTAAAAATCTTAAATCATGCGTATCTATCTATTCCGACAAATTTTATTGCTAATTGCTAATTAAGTCTCAATTTTTTTTGACCTCACCTACATTTTTTTCTGTTATTAATTAATTTCTCATATCTTTATGATCGATTTTTTGTTTCCTTAATTATAGGTTTTTACATCTTTTATATAATTTATTATTACAGATTTTTTGTATTTTTCAAATTCTATTTCTTAAAGATTTTTATTTTTAATTTATCAAATTTTTTTAAAAACATTTACTTTACATTTTCAATTAAATCTATGAAACACGACAACATATGTTTTATTTGTGGATATAATTGCTATAATAAAAGAGTGAAGAAAGTAGTGCACGTGAAGTTACATGCAATAAACCTATTTTATAAATAAATTGTTAAAAAATTGTAGAAAAATTAACATAAATCTAAAAATCTAATTTAAAATTGGTTAAAGTTTTCTTAGAGAAGAAAAATGTCATTTTTTATTGGTATTTTAATGAAATTTAATAAAGATGAAAATTAAGACACATTAAAATTGGTTTTGTTAATAATTAATTAAAATAATTTTAAATATTTTTTTTGATAAATTTTTTGTTTTAGTTAAAGTTTTCTTGGAGAATTCTATTTGTATTTTAATGAAATTTAATAGAGATGAAAAATAAGGTAAAGTAGGATGAATCATAGACCACAGATGAAGAGTAGTAATTTAAAAAAATGAAGTAAAAAAGAAATGTTAAATAAATGGAAAGTTGTTTGTCGGATGGATTTGACGTGAATAATCGGGATTCGGTCTTGATCTTTGTTGTCGTCCGCATTAAATCTGGTAAATAATCAGGCGTTTCTCGAAAAGAAAATACGTTCAATTATGTTCATAATAATTAAATCCGGTACTCGTTATCCGCGAACGCACGTCGTGAAAGTGAGAAAGAAACGCAGCAGTTATTTGTGCTTTTCACTCCGATCGGGTCGAAGAAGGAAGAGATTCGTTTGCGTGCGAGAGACGGCCGTTATTTCCAGCGTGCCTCCAAAGATTGTCCATGCATTACAAGATGATGTCGATGGTTACGTGCATCTAATGTTGCGTCACGTGCAACGAGAAGAAGATGGTAACTCGGTGAAGGACAATTGCTCGAAGGTGGCATTCCTCGGGGTGAACGGCCCTTGGAAGCTCGTCCACGAATTGGGTCAGTGGGTCACGGTGATAAGTTTATACTGAGTGGATCATCTCTTTTTCTATTTTGTAGTTTGGTTATTTGATATAGGTAACTTGAAGATTTGGGCTTTAAGGATGTTGAAGAAAGCTCGTCATTTTTCGTAATTATTTTGCGGTCGAAAAGAAATTCGGGTCACTGGGTTCAATCAATCAGTAAACCCGTTTCACTTGCTCACATATTCCACTACGTCCTCATCATCGGCATCAGCTGCTGCTAGAAGATAAAGTAAAGGAAAGAAGATGGTAAGAAAAACGAAGATTGAGAAGTGAAGATGAAGATGAAAAAAAAAAGAGGAGAAGCATGTTATAATAGATGTTACGTCTTCCGAATAGCCGAGGAGGAATAAGTGAAATTAAGCATGCCGCTCGACTCTCGCCTCCGGAAACAACAATGGGTCAAAGTCAGGTCTTTCTCTTTCCCTCGCATTCTCACATAATTCATCATCTCTCCGTCACACTAATTGCTACACCAAATATCGACCCAGGACAACTTTCACTCTGTAGTCTAGGAGCACCTAGCGTGTGTGTGTGTATGTATGTACACTGTAGCACGTTTTGAATCATCGTCCTTCCTTCCCGGAATGCCGTTCGACTGGATCCGACCAACTGTCATTGATCTTCATTCGAAATCAAGTTCATTTAGAAAGTTCTTTTTTCGTGTGCCTCCACCTCCTCCTCCTCCTCCTTCACCTCTTCTGCTCCTTCAACTCCGATTAAATGCACCTAACATGAAAATCCATTCATTAAATGAACCTCATTACAATCAAATTCCTTTTAGAAAGTTGCATCATTTCTACTCTCTTTCATTCATCGAACTTCAATCCACCAAAGTTCAAAGAAAGTTTTTTTTCCGCTCAAAATGCAATCCTTTAAATATTTCATAAGCTTAATACAAATGGAGAAACGCTTCGTTCAAAACGAAAAGTAAAATTTTAAAAGCAAATTTTCATGAAGAATTCCATATCAATCCACATAAAATTTTCTAATTTACAATTTTCATGTTTCAAAATCAATTTTTTATTTCAAATTTTGTCTGATTAAACCTAACTGAATGTAACAAACTCTAATTTAACTTTTCTTTAATTTTAAAGTAAAAAAATAAATTAAACTTAATCTAACCTATATTTTCATGTATCAATTAAATCTGTCAAATGAAACTGACACAATTAAATATTACCTAACTTAATCTAAATTCATGGAACCAAATTGAACAAAACGTAACCTAACTTTTTCAGTACCAAATACGTCTATCTAACCTAACCTATCAAAACATAAATAAATTGACAAATCAAAAATAACCTAATTCAATAAAAGTAAACCTAACCTAATTTAAACTAACCTAACCTAAAAACGTCAATCAACCTGACAGTAATAAAATATTGCTGCTATTGCTTAACTATTTATTTTTATGAAAAGTTTGAAGAAAGTTTAACTGTTATAAAGTAATTGCGGTTCGCAGGAATTTCGTACAGAAAGCGCGTGTATAAATATGTAATGATAATGCCTCTTTATATAAATATACTTCTGAACATATATATACATGTGAGTATCTGGTGTATAGAAGGAAAGACGCACGAGCGACAAGAAGGAAAAAGCGAAAACGTGTTCTTTGCAGGAGTAACTGGGCCGAAGTAGTTTGAGTATAAATAATGTAATTATCATACCGGGGCCGGATATTTATTGCATTCTGGATAAGAGCTCTTATTTTTCTACTCGCTCTTTCTTTTCTTCAATTAGTTCTCATTTTTTTTCTTCTCCTTCTTCTTATTATTATTAAAATAATAAGTGGATTTTTGGGACAATTTTATGGTATACTCGTTGGAAAATTTCAATTCTCTCAACTGCCTCATATAATTCACATCAATCCAATTATACATTTCTTATACAAATTTTAATAATTCTTATAGTTTTTACAACAAAATTAAAATAATATTAAAATGTTATTAATTTTATAAAATTTTTAAAACTAATTTTTAAAATTATTTGGTGATGATATAATTTAATTATTTTTAAAACTCTACGCTTATTTTATTGATTGAAACTTTTTGCTACACGTGCAAACTTACGCTTGTCCCAGATTAGTTCTTGACTTCTCTTCAACAAAGTTTTTTCTTTCTAATATCCGTGGAACGTAAATCCGTGTGAAAGTAATACGAAATCTGGAAGAAAGTGAAATTGGTTTCGATGCTAAGAAAAAAGGTGAAATACCTTTCGTAAATTCTTCTAAATTATAAACACAAACAACAACATTATACTATTTTTATTATTACTTACTAAAAGCTAAAAGGATACTAAATTTAAAAAATTGACACTTTTTTAATAAATAATTTTTAATATAATTTTTTTTTTTAATTTAGTAAAAAGTTTTCTTATTAGTATAAATATTAGATAATTGATATAAAAAAAAGTAATTAATTAATTAATTTTTTTATAAATAAATTTGAAAAATGGATTTATTTTTTCTCGTTATTGATTTTATAAAACTGTTAATGAAAACGCGTATATCCGTAATGTAAAGAAAGCGAACAATTGAGGACGATGATGAATATACCGCAAATTACATTTGCATTATAATGCGATGAGATTTCTTCATCCGAACGAAAAGGAGCGAACTGTAAACTCCTTCCGTCCTATAAATTCCAAGAGCACTTTGTCATCCAGGTAAAATAAATATTTATAATTTCAAGAGATAAAAAAAAATCATGAAATTATTGTGAAATGTGTACTTTCTTCTGCGAAATTACGCGTAAAAAAAGAGATGATAATTGTTTCGGTTTTGGCTGGGAAGAAGTGAAATGAGCGAAGTGCGTAGTAGTGTTGTTTATTTTTGATTACACACACACACTACATCCTAGTTCATTCATTTCGTCCAATCATTTACTTTCATTTATCCTCGAACCATTTCTTGTGCTAATGAAAAGCACTTTCTTGTTGCATCATCATCATCAACATCTCTTCTCGAGTCGACGGACCGTGGATGGATTTATATAAACGTAGTAGAAGTTTTATTAGAGGTGAAACAGTTTCAGAAACTTTACTACAAATATTATGAATTATTGAAATTCTTTAATATTTTTTAGAATTTTTATACATTTTTGAATATTTGTATTTATTTAAATATTTTTCTCATAACTTAATTTTGAAAAATGTATTTTGTAAAGCATTTATGAATTAACTTTTAGGTAAAGTTTTAACAGGTCGGAAGTTGTGGAATATTTGGAGGTTGGATAAGAGAAGGAGGAAGATTATCCTCGAGTGTCCTCATTAAACTCCGACATCCTATCAATCTTCATAATCCTTCAAACACACTCATCTGGGAGCGCATTCGGTCGTATCGTATTCAGAGATTAGTGAAGAGTCTTAACAAAGTCTTAACACATTTACGCACAATCCCTTCTATTTAAGAAGGAAATAAATCTTCTAAACTAAACTAATAATACTGTTAAGTTTAAAAAAAAAATCTAAGACTTTAGGAATTTAAAGTTTTAATTTAAGAAAGACCAATTATTTTTTGCGAAATAAACAAAAATTTAAAGACACAACTTTTTCGAAGCTTAAAAAATGTTTCTTCAAGTTTCAAAATTAATTTCCTGAAAATGATAAATGTTACAACTATACTAGTATACACGCTTAAAAGATTGAACATTTATCTTTAATTTGCTTAAATAATATTGAATTTATTGCGTATATTTTTTGAGATATAAGCACAAATTTAAAGACACAACTTTTTCGAAGCTTAAAAAATGTTTCTTCAAGTTTCACAATTAATTTCTTGAAAATGATAAATGTTACAATTATACCAGTATACACGTTTTAAAGAGAGAATATTTATATTTAATTTTCTTGGATAACATTGAATTTATTTCGCATACTTTTTATGATATAAGCAAAATTGTAAAGACACAACTTATTCGAAACTTAAAAAATGTTTATTCAAGTTTCACAATTAATTTCCTGAAAATGATAAATGTTACAACAATACCAATATACATGTTTTAAAGATTGAACATTTATCTTTAATTTGCTTGGATAAGATTTAATATATTTAGCATACTTTTTAAGATTTAAGAAAAAATGTAAAAACAGATCTTTTTTGAAACTTAATAAATTTTTCTTCAAGTTTCACAATTTATTTCCTGAAAATGATAAATGTTACAACTATACCAGTATACATGTTTTAAATATTGAACATTTATCTTTAATTTGCTTGGATAAGATTTAATTTATTTAGCATACTTTTTAAGATTTAAGAAAAAATGTAAAAACAGATCTTTTTTGAAACTTAATAAATTTTTCTTCAAGTTTCACAATTTATTTCCTGAAAATGATAAATGTTACAACTATACCAGTATAAACGTTTTAAATATTGAACATTTATCTTTAATTTGCTTGAATAACATGGAATTTATTGCGTATACTTTTTGAGATATAAGCAATAATTTAAAGACACAATTTTTTAAAAATTTCAAAAATGTTTCTTCAAGTTTCAAAATTAATTACGTAAAAATGATAAATGTTACAACTATATTAGTATACGCGTTATAAAGAGTGAATATTTATCTTTAATTTGCTTAATAAACGATAAATGTATCGCTCATAATTTTTGAGATAATTTTCTAAACTTAATTAACATTTCTGCAATTAAATTATTTAACTTTAACCATGTATAAAACAGGTTTCTCTTTAATAAACTTTTCTGAAATTAAAGAAATATTTCGTTTAAATGTAAAAATTTCAACAATGTATGTTTCTTTTTTTGTAAAGTAGACCAACAGATGAGAAATGCATTGGTAACGTGTAAACTAGTTAAATTCAAAAACCGAAGCCGGAAAGTCCAGATGGGCATTTTCTAGAATAGAAATTGTCGTTTAATATGCTCGACTCGATTGCCGTTTGGATACACGTCGCAAGTCCGCAACAACGTAGGTGTTGTACGAATGCAGGCAACAACAACATTCCTCCTAATCTTCAATATTTCTACGAAAAATCAACAACGTTTACCAGAAATCATCTAATTTCTTACTACAATTATTAACAACAACAACAACAACAAACAATGAACGAAGAAGTAGCGAGAATTACCAAGAAATCGCCTCCCAAAACGAGATGCGTGTCAGCAAGTAGACTAAAAAGAAATAATTATATAAATAGAAGAGGTGGGAGAAAAAAATAAATACACATTCACAACAACAGACGAGAAGAAGTAAACTGGATGGAAACTAATGGATAATGTCCGAGGTAACCTTGAAACCTAGAAAATAGAACTAATAAAAAATTTTATATCTTACAATTATTTTTTTAGTTTTATTAAAACAGAAATTAATTAAATTAATTTATAAAAGTTGCACAACATTTTCCAACTTTTAAATTAATTTTATGATTTAAGAAATTAGTAGAGCTCTGTAAGAGTTTGAAAATTGTGTGGAATGTAGGCGTGAGGAAAGCGCCGTTATTTTTTTGCAGTTTCGTATAGACTTACGCCATCTCTTAATGACTGGAAGGAGATTGGAGGTTTCTTCGGAATCCACTGTTATTTCTGCGGCTACGATTAAGATAATCCACTGCTTATTACAGAAACTAACAACGTGTTGGTGATAAGGATACTCCAGTTTCCATGTAACATTCGACTGAATATCCTTGTGCTGAAGCTGATTAGCAAACCTGGAATAATCCTTCCGCATCCTTGCATCTGAATGCACGTTGCCAATCCAATTCGATCAATGCACTAAGCCAGTTTCCATTTATATAAATCCAGTTCCTCATCTAAAGTTTCTTATACTTTTTTTTTATATAAATCTATAAAAATAGTAGAAGCAAATTACATTTTCAATACTGAATTTTTATTTAAATTAATTAAATAGAAAATATTTATTTTTAAAACTAAAATAGATTTAGAACAGATTTGAGAAAAAAAGTGTCTGAAGGATTGATAAAACCATATTTAAGGTCGAGAGCATCCTTTGTGCGGAGAGGAGAAAACCCTTGAGACAAAACTCGAAGTCCTTCGGTTACAATGGGCCCATTGTCGTTCGCCATTTATTACTCTTTTTCACGCCACGCACTACATTCGAAGACACAAATACGTAATAAAAAAAGTGTTAGAAAAAGTGATTAAGACCATATAAAAAACGTACTAATAGAGTCCTCGGGGATAAGAGCGAAAAAACGCTGAAACATTTTCAATAAAGACAAATCGTATTTCTAAGCGATTCATTTGGGTGACATCTGTTAACGAATAATAATAATCTTTGTGTTTTATCCAATAGATTTATATGAATTATTATTAGTAATAAAATTTAGTAAAAAAATATTTAAGCAATAAAATCCATCATAATTTTTTACATTTTTTTTAATTAATTCGAAAACTTTTAAAATCTTTTATGATTACATAATAATTGGCCTTTAAATACGCTTCTTTTGAGGTGATTATCATTAATTAAAGTTAATTATTAGCTGAGATATGGCAATTTTTATAAATCTCAAACATAACTTACAGTTACGCCAAGAGATGGCGTATTTTAATTATATTTGTAACGATTTAATTGCTAATTATTTTACGATGTTAATGATATTTATTAGCATGGAATTAAAGAAATAATCGATTTGGTTCAGTTTAAATGAGCGTTGCAATTAAATGTGTCCGGTCAATTGAACCGCACGAATAAATCGACTGCGAAGAATCGGAGATTTGCAGCTCGCATCGATTCAATTACTTCCTACGGATCCTCATCAAAGCGACGTAACAAAGTTATATTTCCAAATAAAAAAAAAAAATTTCGACCAGTAAAAAATACAAGATGAAAATTGTATAAAAAATTTAAAAAAATGTGAAGAGTCCACTAATATTTTCATTTATTTTTTTTTTAGAAAGTGCCTTAACGAGCGCTCCGGTTTAACGAAATTAAATTAAAGAAATAATTACGCAATTTCCACGCCAATTACATCCACCACGATGTGAGAGCCTCTTTTTTTTGTGCGTGCGTATGTGAAAATAGTTTTTAGCCGTTCATATATATATTTTTTTTGTATTATTTTTGTTGTAGCCGTGGGTTAGGTTAACCAGCTGCTGTTTAACAGTAGTCTACGTTGCGTTATGAAAATATTTTTTACCGCAATATGCAAGAACCGGCCGTACAAATATACGTTTTGTTTGCCTCGGACGTAATTGGAAAATTGTTTGTTTACTTTTCTTCTTCTAGTTGTTGTATTTTTGTTTGCGCGGCTTTTTCGCTTTCCCGCAGGACCTGAAAATTCACCGCTGCAATTATTTTCAATTGCAAAAGAACTAATAAATAATGCTTTATAGAAGATTCTAAGATTGGATTGGAAAAAGTTGTAATATGGTAAACATGTTTGGATGTAGTTGATTGGAAAGTGTGAGTCGATGGGAATCTTCGTGGAAGAAATGGGTGAGCGCATCAGGTTTTTAATTTCGGGTAACCTTCGGATTAGTGGGTCGAAATGGGAAGCGAAGAAGAAAGCTAAGGCCAGGGTCACGTCCTACTTTCTTCTCCTGACCTTTAACCACCGATGATCAGGAAAGAACTAATCCCGATCAAATTTTAATTATTATGTAATTTTAATAAATAATAAAAGGCAGATGTAATAATGATTTTGCTTTCTTTATTTTGACTCGCAAATAAATATATAAATACAAATATATATATAAAAAATAACAAATTACAACTTAAATATCTAAGAGTGTCTAGTCATTTTTTTTTCGATATTGTTTTTTTTTTTTGGACAACTAGGTTATGGTATGGATTTTTGTTGTAGTCTTTGTCCGTCGGTGGTCGTCTTTCGAATTTTTCGCTTGCAAAATTAAGATTATTATCATTCGTTTTTTTTTTTACTTTAAAGTTACTTTAAACGCTTCAATATAAATTATTAAATAATAAATAATATTTTATGTGAAAAAAAAAATATAAATAGAAGAAAACGGGCCCGAGATGCCCGACGAACGGAACTAGAAAGGCTCGCTGAGAGGATTGGCAGGTACAGGGCCGGACTAGCCGATGCTATTACTGCTGGACGTGCGCCCTGTAGGCGATCTTCTGGGCGTCGAGAGCCCTTCCCCAACCACCGTGTCCGGAGGAAGATCCGCCGGCGCTGTATCCGCCGCTGACGTCTCCGCCGTATCCGCCGCCGCTGCCGCCGTAGACGGTTTCGTGGGAGGCGGTGTGGGAGGAAGAGTGTTGCGGGTGTGAGACGACTTCGTAGGTGACGTGCTTTCCTTGTCCTCCCAAGAGTTTCTTCAAACCGATGATGGCGGAGAGGACCAAAGCGATTTTACCGACGAGGAGGGCTTTTCCGGCGATGAGGGCGATGGCGGCCAAAGCGAGTTTTCCCAGGATGGCCATTTTCAGGGCGGCGGCAGCCATCAATGGGCCGAGCACCTTTTGGACCTTCTTCTTCTTGCCACGGGCTTCCTCGGTGGCTGGCTCATCGTCGGTGATGCTCTCCATGACATCCCCGAAAGACCTGGCCGTGCTGCTGACGGCGTTCACGATCTCGCTTCCCTTAAGGTCGATTTTGATGGTGTGCGATTCGAGGAAACGGGCTACCCTGTTCAGGATCAGGGACTCGATGGTCTCGTCGCCGTTGAGGGCGCGCGGTGCTCCCTCTGGTTCTCCACCTTCGGTTTTGACGATTTGCACACCCTCGGTCACTGTAATCGTATCCTTTTGGCCGAGCATCTTGTCCACGAAAGAGAACAACTTGTACTTGACACACGACATGGAGTCCTTGCGGAGGCAGTCGGCGGAGATGGCGTCCAGAAGATCGTTTTCAGTTTGGATGGCGTTGCGGGAACCGCGAGCCTCCTCCTGCGCTGGGAGTGCGAAGGCGACGGCCACCAAGCACAATAAACCGGCCACTTTGTATGAAACCATTGTTGATATTTTTTGGATTATCGTTTTTTTCTTTACTGATATTTTTTGTTGTTGTTTGCTTTGCTTTGCTCAAGCTGATCGATGTGTGTGATGTCGTTCTTGGAGATGCGTCGGGTATATATGAGCGGATCCCTCCTCCTCGGTCTACACACAATTTGGGTCCAGAAGACTATAATGACGGCCGCGGGGCGATCACTTGGACCGCTTTCTCACAGTGTAACCTCCTTTTGCGACCGACCCGACGCACCAAACACACACACACACACACACACATATGGCTGATGGCACCGTGCAATATTCCTCCGACCTACCGTATCCATCCATCCGATTGTCAAATGCACGCCAACCTTACAATTCACACACTTGACCAAGCACCATGAAGCCAAACACCGGATCCCAAAGACCTTCAACTTCAAACACAAAAATACCCTATACTATTAACAAACCAAACTTAATTCTTCATCATATCACAATTTAATTTAATTCTTCATCCTCACAATTAATAAATTTTATTTCAAAATGTAATCATAAATAATTTACTAAATCTTATTTTTTTTTATATTCAATATAATTCAAGCTTCAATTTGTAAATGTTAAACTTAATTATTTTTAATTAAATAGAAAATATTAAAACTTTTTAAGTAATTAAAATTTCCTTTTTTTTTATACAATTTATTTTTCATAGTCTAATTATATTAAATCCTAATGTATTAATAATTAATTATGTAATAGATATAACTAAAAATAAATTTTGTAAAATTTATCAATAATTAAAGGAAATATTATTTCAAAGTTTATTGGAAACTCCATAGTTTTCTTTTTAATTTTCTAATTATAGTTTTATTAAATATTTTTTCTAAATAAAATTATTTAAGTTTAATAAATTTTTAATAAAAATTTAAAATATTTTATTTTATAAGTAATTAAAATTTTCTACAATTTATTTTTCAATAGTCTAATTATGTTAAATCCTAATGTATTAATAATTAATTATGTAATAGATATAACTGAAATTAAATTTTGTAAAATTTATCAATAATATAAAGAAATATTATATCAAATTTCCATAGTTTTCTTTTAAATTTTCTATTTATAGTTATAATTAACTTAGTTGAGTAATCAAGTTTAAAGTGAGGATAAAAATATAATAAAAAATTAATTATAAATTTTTTGATCCATCAATTATTAATATATTTTTTCTAAATATAATTATGTAAGAAAAATTAATTTCTAATAAAAAAAATTTAAAAATATTTTATTTTTGGAATTCAATTTCCATTGCATTTAAAAACTTTAAAGTGCTTTTCTTTTCTCATTTAAGTAAAACATCAATTTATAAATATTAAAACTTTGTAAATAATTACAAATATTTAATTAAAAAAAAATATTAAATTAAATTTTGTAAAATTTATTAATAATATTATTGTAAACTCTATAGTTTTGTTCTTAATTTTCTATTTATAATTATTATTAACTTACGTATTAGTTGAGTAATCAAATTTAAAGTGGAGATACAAATGTAATAGAAAAATTAATTAATTTCTATTATAAATTAATATTTTTTTTTTTCTAAATAAAATTATTTTTTTATAAAAATAATTTCTTTTCTGGAAATTGAATAAATGCATTTAAAAACTTTTTTTCTTCTCATCAAAGTAAATAAAAAATAATTAAGATACGTTTGCCAATAAATTTTATTACTATCGGCACTCCATAATGGAAATTAACTGTTACCCGCTATAAATTATTCTAAATTTTTTTTTTGTTTGTTATTTTATGAGCCGGTATTTGCATGTAAAGCGTAAACTTTCTAAAAATTAATAAAACATTTAAAAGAAAATAAAGACTTCAACCACATTCTCAACTTTTTTTTTTCTGTTGCTATAATAATCGTTTAATACTAAAAACCATACAGTTATAACAAAGCTCCAAAATATATTTAATAATATTTAAAAAAAAAATTATATAAATAAATTTTTAAATATTAAAAAAAAATTGGAATTCAAATTTAAGAATAAAAGTGTTTTCACTAATTAATATTTTATATAGATGATAATCTACTATATTTAATTATACTTTAAATTTAAGAATTGCATTGTTTTTAATAGGTGTAAATTGGATATTTATACAAGAGTTCTTCAAGGTTCTATACTTGGTCCACTATTTTATTTGCGATTATGATGATTCTGTATAGCTGAAAACTGTATATTATTACAAGATATTTTAGGAAGGGTTTTTTTTAATGTGTGCGTTCCTCAAGGTTCCATACTTTGTCTCTTAATTTATAGATTTTCAAGGAAATGATCAAATTTGAAAATATGCGAGTAGGATCGATTATGTATTCACGAAAACGCCTGTACACCTGTGAAAGCTCTCAGGTATCCAGCGGCGCACCTGTTGAGAACCACTGGTCCAGGGTCACGCGTGAAAGTGACCCGGTTTGTGCCACTTCAATCAGAGATATTCGTCTCACGCATTTGATCCGGCTCGTGTCCCTCAAAGGCCTCAAGGTATGCACCACCATCCAACAACCATCATCAACATCATAGCAAATCCGACTTTTCCACGTCGTCTCCGATGACCCTTCGCTGTCCGGAACACTTTCCTTTCCATTCCGACTCGACCATTTCACTTTCCGATGTACGAAACGGACCCTACGCAGTTTCGGTATGTGTTTCTTCTCTCGGTCTGTGCTCGATTCGCACACAAAACTTGACTTTCTCTAAATCCTTCCCCACAGCAAACACGTTTCATTCAATTCAAGTTCAAGTTCCGAAATTACCCATCAAATCCCACGCCTCTCCAAAAGTGAGACAAAGAAGCGCACTCAAAAATACTGACTATATATAAACGCAATCTCCTATTCGAAATTCTTAATCTTGAGAAAACTACTCAACAAGTTAGATTGTCTTTTTTCCATTAGACATTCTTAATTGAAGTTTCATTAATTGAAGCAACAATTTCTTAAAATTTTAAACATTTTCACAATTATTCTTAATTGAAGTTTCATTAATTTAAAATTAATTTGAGAGAATTAATTAACAAAAATTACTACAATAAACTAATTCAACTTAAAATAAATAATAAAATTAGATAATAAAAAAAAGTGTACCACTTATAAAGAAATATACATATTGGAACTATTGAAAGTTTCCAAATTATATGGAAATTTCAGTAAAATTAAGGTAATTTAAATTCAAATCAAACACAAATGCATTTCGTCACGTTCCTTATGTGAACGAATAGAGAACAGAAAAAGCGTACCTATATTATTTTTTTTTCTACTCATTTTCAAAAATCCTCACATTCCTAATTGTTTCAATTAGTTTAAAGAAATTGTAATAATTATGTATTTATTAAATAATTTCTCCATTAAAATCTTTAAACTTCTTTCTAAAGTTAGAACAAAAATATTTATAAAATAATATAATTAATTATAAGCTTTTAAAACTTGTTGCTTTAAAAATATTGAGTATTAAGTTGTAAAAAATCACCATTTCAATTAAAATAAGTTATTGTTTAACTATTATAATCTTTAATGTATTAATTTCATTATTAAATAAAATTTAAGATAAAAATTATTTAATATTTTTCGATTCCAATTTTTTATTTTTCTTTATTAATTATAATTCCAATTAATAAAATTATTAATTACAACTATATAGTTTTAATGAGCAATTAAAGTCAGTTAATTATTTTTAAAAAAATTATTGGTAAATTATTTTTAAAAAATATTTTTTTTTAAACGATTAGAAATGTGTTTTAACGTTTGCAATTATTAATAAATCACAGTTTGAAAATCACGGAGTAAAATCGATTTGTTACGGGTCGAGTGCAAATGTAGTTTCTATAAAAAAGTATGTGTTTTATTAGGAACATCCCCACTTAAAAAAATGTGTAATTTTGGAACCGAAATTCGTTTCTATTCTTTGGAAAAGCATTTAACGTGCATCCATTTCTCGAATAATAACTGTATAGGAAGGAGCACCGTTCCGCCGTTCGTGAAATTATATTTATTTCCAGTTCCCAACTAATTTTATTTCTTTTATTCATGCATACAAAAGAATGGAAGTAGAGAGAAGAACAACAAAAAAAAAAACGCAATAATATAAAACATAAATATATGTGTGAACGTTTTATAGTGTTATGCATATTTTAATTAATTAAATAAATACGGAACATCCACTGTTTTACATATGGTGCTTTATGTGTTTTGCATTTTCTTTGAAGAGTTAAGCAAAGTTTATTGAATTGGTGATTTTATTAACAAATTAAATAGACATTATCTTTATTCAAAAAATAATACAAAATGAAAAAAGATTTTATGAAATATTATATAATTTAAGAAATTTTAAAAGATTGGTCTATATGAATGTCCAAAGAAATTTATCATAACCTAAAAATAGAATAAATGACGTTAAATCAAAATAGTAACGCTTCTTTTATGACAACTCGAAATTCAATGAAAAAATATCATTATTTGTTTTAAAAAAATATAGAAAATAAAATGTTATATAATTTAAACAAATTATATAGACTGCTCTATACGAATATCCAAAGAAATTTATCATAGCCTAAAAATAGAATAAATGACGTTAAATCAAAATAGTAACGCTTCTTTTATGACAACTCGAAATTAATTGAAAAATTATCATTATTTGTTTTAAAAAAATATACAAAATAAAATGTTATATAATTTAAACAAATTATATAGACTGCTCTATATGAATATCCAAAAAAAATTATCATAGCCTAAAAATAGAATAAATGACGTTAAATGAAAATATTAACGCTTCTTTTATGACAACTCGAAATTTAATGAAAAAATATCATTATTTGTTTAAAAAAAAATATAGAAAATAAAATGTTATATAATTTAAACAAATTATATAGATTGCTCTATACGAATATCCAAAGAAATTTATCATAGCCTAAAAATAGAATAAATGACGTTAAATCAAAATAGTAACGCTTCTTTTATGACAATTTGAAATTAATTAAAAAATTATCATTAATCGTTTTTAAAAAAATAATACAAAATAAAATGTTATATAATTTAAAGAAATTATATAGATTGTTCAAAGAAATTTATCATAACCTAAAAATAGAATAAATGACGTTAAATCAAAATAGTAAAGCTTCTTTTAAGACAACTCGAAATTCATTAAAAAATTATCTTTATTTCTTCCATAATAAAATAATTCAATTTATTATATAACATTTACACAAATTTACAAAAATTGCATAACCTTAATAAATAAAAATTGGAAAAAGTAACGTTTCTTTTATGAAAAAATTAAAAAATAAAATGTAATAGAAAAAATATTTTCATTACTGTTTGATACGAAAATTTATATATATTTTATTCAAATAAACCATAATTCTGTTCGATTTTAACATAACCTCAATGTTAAAAGAAAAATAAAATGGTAACGTTTCTTTTATGACATTTAGTTTTATTGAAGAAAAAACTGATATTTTGTTGCTGTATTCAATTCGACATTATGTAACATTTCTGCAGCCGATCTTGGATGAATTACAGTATTATATTATAAAAGACGCATCAATCCCTTGCGTATTGGAGTAAATCAAATGGAACATCTTTTGCCTTTGTTTGCTGCGCGCGGATTTCTCATCATATTCTTATCTGCTTTTACCCCGTAACTCATATTTATTACACTTTTATTGCATAGATCCAAAAACATCTCAGGGATGTTCAGTTATAGGCCATTCTTTCTCAATCCAATTTATCTTCTCTTTTTTTTACATTTATAAAACCAATTCTATTTCCGCAAGTAACAAAATTGAAGAAAATTATTGCTAAAAGAGAAATTTCAAGAATATAATGTTAAAAATTGATTGCTGTACGATAGGAATGTTGAAAAGGAAAAGGAATTCTGAATGATATAAAATCAACCGTTAGAAAGACTATTTTTTTTTTATATACTAATAATTCTTTGGAAAAAAATGTAATCTCTTTAACCCACATAAAATTACGTAATAAAATGTTTTTGGAATAAATATCTGAAAATATTGATTTAATAATTTATTTTATGTGAAAAGAAAAAATAGAGGTAAAAATCATTAAGTATTAGAGTCAAGTAAATGAATGCTATCACACAATAAACATCGCGTGTGAACGAGATGATTCATTGAATTATTACCTATTGACCGCATTTCGAATACCGCCGTCGTCTTTCCCGTGCTCCGAATCCAAGAGTTAAAAACTCTCTTGATACGTTCAAAGGAACTGCACAAGAGGAAAACCAGAAGAAAGATGATGGCAATGCATCAAAATAATAATAATCGTTTAAATGTTTCGCAGACGTCTGTATTTCCATCTCCCCGCTTTCTCCACCAAAAGAATTTTGCGCACAAAATAAATCGAACATCATCCTCACAATGTTAATTACTTCTTCGCAGCATTGATCCATCCTTATTGTTGAGTGTAATTATCTCTTCGTATTTCGGGCTTCATCCTTGCTAGGAAGGATTAAGATCAGCATACATTTACGAGTCAAATGTGTTTCTTTCTTCTTTAAGCGAAATTTATGCGACAACACTGACCATTTACAGTTTCTACACTTGCCACTACCAAATACACAAATTTAAATAATTTTTTCTATTTATAATATGAATCATTTTTTAAATTTATCTCAATTTTCTCAATTATTTTTTAAACATTTTTTTTTATAAATTTAATTAAACATATCTAAATATACTTAATTATTTAATTAACAAATAATTAAACTTAAAATTAGTTAAAAAAATTATTTAATTAAAAAAAAAACAATTTTTTCAATTATTTTTTAAACATTTTTTTTAAAAATAAAATAAAATAAAATAAACATATCTAACTATATTTAATTATGTAATTAACAAATAATCAAACTGAAAATTAACATAAAAAATAGTTAAAAAAAATTATTAAATTAAAAAAAATTATTTCTAATTATTTTTTTCTTCGCGATTAATTCACTTAATATTTTATATATGTAAATGAATGAGAAGAAGTTTAAAAAAAGCAATAATTGAATTACATTGTCTTCCTGCTTCTTTCGAGAAATTACTGAAATACTAATTAAGAAAAGGCAATGTAAACATAATTCAATTACGCAGCTTTCGAGTGAAATCCTCCATCGTCTTGTTATAATTTATTTTTGGTAATCCAATTAAATATTTTACTTTTTTTTCATTTGAAAATTTCACTTGCAAATTTAAAATCCATTTTTGGTTGATTTAATGAAATTTTGTAAAATGCAAGATTTTTATTAATGATTTTTTTTCTAATTATTAATTAATTTATAGATTTGATAATTATTGTTATAAAGCATTATTATTTATTTTCAACATTATCTATAGGTAATTTTTTAGAAATTTATTAAATTAGAAATGTTCAAAAAATAAAATGAAAAATTATAATTTTTTTTTACTGTTTTTCATATTAAAAAAAAATTAGCTTAAATAATTACTGTGATCATTAAGAAATTAAATACCGTGAAGAATATGTTAACAAAACGACAATAATTAAGAATTAGTAAGTAATTAAATTATTAGATCACAAATAAAATGTTTTTTTTTTGACTAAATTTGTAATTGTATTTTTTAAATTAAATTATATTAAATTTTTTAAAAAAAATATATTTTTTTCAATAACTAAATTTAGTATTTTCTATGTGAATGCATTCATTAAAATATTTCGGTGCACGAACGAGAAAATGATGTTATTATACCTAATTCCATCCAATAGGAAGACAAAGAAATGATGAAAAAAAACAGAAAAAAAATGTCTTACTTAGGTTGTGATTGAGCTACAAGTGTGCATCGCAGTTTAAGTCTAATAGCATTATTACTTACTTCTCCGTCATTACTGCTAATGCCGACTCCACATGCTAACCGTGTTTCGTTGTACGCGAAAATTGCATTATTAATTCCGGAACAGCTGCCTAATTCCTCCGGGTCTCCCACGGTCCACGGAAACCGAAACAAACGTTAATTAACCGTGAAACTGAAGCAGACTTAATTACTGCGCGGAGAGTAATTACCCACCTCCATCAAAAATAAGACATAATTGATGCTAAACTAATGAAGAAACTTAACAGATTTTTAAAATAATTCTATGAATAATTTTTCTTGTTTCTGGGGATCGTTAAAACCGCATTTTTCGGATGCTGTTCATGCGAGTCTCGTAAATTTCGCCGAAACTAGATCCAGGAAAAAGTCGAGTCAGCGTCGCGACGCCTGCATTATTTACAATTTATTGATTCATCGAACAAACAAAGTCCGCACTTAATTGCTACTTTGTGAGTTATATATGAACTTGATGTTGTTACATAATATTTACAAAGTAACTTGTCAAGTATTTGGTTTATTTTCATAGCGTTTTCGCTGCCGCAGTCATCGGAGAGCATCGATTTTGCTTTCGTTAAGATTTCAATTTCCGGCGGCTAAAGTAGTTCTCGTTATACAATTTTGCTATGCAATCGAGAGAGACATGCACGTGATGATCATATTATAAGTGTAATAAGTCGAGGCTTTCTTCGCGTCTCGCAGAGTGAGAGTTGTGCACCACCCGAAGACCCTGAGGCTCTCTTTATTTCTTTCTTTCTTTCTTCTTACCATCAGAGATCTACATCGAATCTAGTTCCAATTACCAAGACAATATCTGAAATAATAAATAAATAAATTTATAAATTATTTCTTCCTTCCTCCTTTACTTACTTATAAAGTTGTTGTTTTTTTTTTTTCGTTAATCGGTCAATAATGCGGACAAAAGTTTCTTTTTCGCTTTCTTTTTTTGCCTCTTGCTCTCCTCTCCTGGTTCGTTCTTTGCCACGGACGGAATGAACAGTTAGATGGATTCCACGGACCGCCCAAAACATCCGTTCGGAAAGCGGATGTTAATCAATCATTCGATCAATCAAATAGTCCCAAAAAAGACTGCGTTTTCACTTCATCCTCATTCCTCCACTACATATCTTTTAATTTTTTTTATGATATCGTTACTTAAGATATCAAAATTTAAATATTCTACCTGAATTCAATTAATAATTGTAGAAAAAAACTTAAGAAACAATAAAAAAGAAAATTGATTTGTACTTTAGTCAATTTGATTCATTTATTCTGTTTATACTAGAGAAAAAAATTCCATTATCCCGAAACTCGTTGAATGCAGTAATGTAATTTGTGGAAAATATAGAGAAAATGAAAGAAGAAAAACATGAAATATAATAATCATGCGGGGAGGGAAAAAGAAAATAAGTAAATATTAATAGAGTCGTAATGTAAATAAGATGTTGAAAGGATATTGGAGAGGCTTCCATTAGAAAACGGATTATTAACACAAGGCGCTTTCCACTCTTCTCCCAATACATATGTACACGTCCAGACGAAACAAAGTAAACATATTTTCAGAAAATTTCCTTCCCGACAACAACATTCTTTTTCTAAACAATAACACCACTCTTTGGGTGGACTCGGAAATTCGGATCTCTTTGAGAATTACATTCATCTTTTTTTGTTCATGTTTTTTTTTTCTTGTTCTCTTTGCTCTCGTTTGGTGAATGCTTGGAATGTTTTGGTAGAAACTGAAGGAAAACGAAATTGAAACGTGCAACATTGTTATAATAATAACGAAATAAAAAAGGAACACTAAACTTTCTAACGAGTTCAATACTGTTCGCAACTTTCCTTTGATTGATCTCCTACAGATTTTTTTTCTTTCAATCGTAAATGGAATCTTATTGATTTCTAACGTATTCATTTTTTAAGTTCATTAAACTTTGTCTAAAACATGATGTAGTTCATATAGTTGATATAGTTATGTAGTTGATGTGGTTGTAGTTGTAGTTTATATAATTGATGAAGTTCATGTAGTTCATATAGTTTATACAATTGATGTAGTTGATATAGTTGATGTAGTTTATATAATTGATGAAGTTCATGTAGTTGATGTAGCTTATATATTAGATGTAGTTGATGAAGTAGATGTAGTTTATATATAATTGATGTAGTTGATATAGTTGATATAGTTCATTTAGTTCATATAGTTTATATAATTGATGTAGTTAATATAGTTTATATAATTGATGTAGTTGATATAGTTGATATAGTTCATTTAGTTCATATAGTTTATATAATTGATGTAGTTAATATAGTTTATATAATTGATGTAGTTGATGTAGTTTATAAAATTGATATAGTTTATATAATTCATGTAGTTGATATAGTTGATGTAGTTTATATAATTGATTTAGTTTATAAAATTGATATAGTTTATATAATTCATGTAGTTGATATAGTTGATGTAGTTTATATAATTGATTTAGTTTATAAAATTGATATAGTTTATATAATTGATGTAGTTGATATAGTTGATGTAGTTTATATAATTGATTTAGTTTATAAAATTGATATAGTTTATATAATTGATGTAGTTTATATAATTCATGTAGTTAATATAGTTGATGTAGTTGATGTAGTTTATATAATTGATTTAGTTTATAAAATTGATATAGTTTATATAATTCATGTAGTTGATATAGTTGATGTAGTTTATATAATTGATTTAGTTTATAAAATTGATATAGTTTATATAATTCATGTAGTTGATATAGTTGATGTAGTTTATATAATTAATGAAGTTCATGTAGTTGATGTAGCTTATATATTTGATGTAGTTGATTTAGTTGATGTAGTTTATATAAATGATGTAGTTGATATAGTTGATGTAGTTTATATAATTGATGTAGATGATATAGTTGATGTAGTTTAAATAATTGATAAAGTTGATATAGTTTATATAATTGATGCTATTGATGCAATTGTTGTAGTTGATGTAGCTATTATAGTTGATGTAGTTTATTAATTACTATATAAGTTTGTAATTAGTTTTGGATACTAATTATGAAATAAGTTATAGCAGCAATTAGTATTATTTCAAAAAAAATTGTTTACAATATTAGGAAGGTACTTAATCCATTAGACTGTAACAACTTAATAATTTTTTTCTATAAGACAACTTAAAGAATCTTCAGAACCTGTATTCATTCCATTTTCCTTCGTCTCGTGAATCGCATTTCGAACATGAATCGAGCATCAACGTACGGATTCGATTTCTCTGTTAATTGGCTCGGAATCATTAAAGAACTTAACCTAGAAAATCCGAAGAGTAAAACTCGAGGAAACGACATGTGCAACACGTGGTTTTCGGTTGTTCCCGATTCGCACCTTCCTTCCATCCACTTTACATATTTCCGACACTGAAAGAAGAAAAAAAATAATAATAATTCCTCTCGGATTTTTCATTCATGCATTTAATTCCATTCACTTATTCCGCACATTACAACGTCTCAACCACACAAAACGCAATTAGTCGCTGCTGGCATCTCCAAAATTTTGCACGTTTTATTGCGTAATTATAATCTCACTTACCTATATATTTCATTAAATTACCCTAATTCATCTTCATAATTGTCCCATTAAAATGGATTACAATCGGCTTTGTTTCATCCGATTTAATTTAATCGGAATTAATCTCTTGTTATTATTGCTTAAATATCAACATTAAAAGTAAACCAAGTCAATAAGTCTACTTAGAAACAAATCATACTTATATATAACAATATATGCTAATTGGAGCGTTCGAACAAATACATTTTCTTTCCAGGAAAACGCTTTCAATTTTTAATTTACTATAAAATTGAAAAATAATGGTTCATAATTCTTATAAGAATACGCCATATGTTTCAATAAAACCATTTAAATTTTTATTAACGGCGGAGAAAAGTTAAAATTTATTATACCATTTAAAATGTAGCGAAAGGCAATGAAATCGATAATTAAGTGAAGATAAATTTAAGTCTTTTAAAAAAAATATAATTTCAATTTGCAATAATTCAATTATTTTATTTATATTATGTTTTAAATAATTTTTTATTTCAATCAAATTATCAGAAATTAAAAAGTTTCAAAAATTTCATTTAAACTGAAAAAATCTGAAAAAGTATTAATTATTAATTATTTAAAATTATTATTTTATTTTTTTGCACTTAATAATATTTAATTAAATATTTCAAACATCAACACTTTCTCTCCTCTTCGTCTCGTCTCGTCTTTTCGTTCTTCTATTTTATTTTATTTTATTTTTCAAAACTAGTCTTCTCCACTTTTACTTCGACTTCGTATGTAAACGTAACATCTACATTTACAGCATTACGTGCAAAAATTCGTTCCGTGCTTCGATTTACATTCGAACGAATTCCTCGATCATTTCACTTCGCATTCGACAATGTATCATAATGTAATAGTAATTACACAACGCAACAAAATTGGGTCACGTTCGCAATTGACTTCTCAACTTGTACCATAGAAATCTTATCTAAAAGATGGCATAAATCTATCGGTTAGAAAGAGCGAAAAGAACAATATTGGTTCAACTCACTAGCGTCTTGCTTCTCCACTTATAGTCAATATTTAAGTTGAGAAAGTATTTTTTTTTTAGTTCATTTAAATTTAAAAATTGCACATTTTTCTACAAATATTAATTATTTTAATAAATTTACTAAAAATTAAAAAAAATTATTTTATAATTAATTTTTTTACAAAGTGTCATAAAAGAAGCGTTACTATTTTATTTGACTTCCAGTATTTTTCTGTTAATTTTTTATAAATTATTTATTTCAAATATATTTATTTACTTATTAAATTATTGGATTTTAACTTTAATTTATTTGAAAAATTACATAAAATATTATTATTATTTACTAAAATAGTAACGCTTCTTTTATGACACTTTGTAAAAAAATAATATTTTCATAAAATAGTTTTGAAAAGTTTGTTATTTTTGGCACTTTCGATTATTTGAACTAGGAATAGAAAGTTTCAGAAGATAATTGAAGACATTCTTTTATTGTAAAATAAGTTTATCAATAGAATTTAATTACATAGAAAATTTTATTTTTTTATAAAAAATTTTAAGAACTAATTTAAATAATTTGATTAATTTAATTAATAAATCTTCACGAATTTAAAAGTTAAATTATTCTTGAATCAAATCAAACAATATTTTTTTTATCATTTATTTAAAGAAAAATAAAAATTAATGTTCTGTGACAAAAATTGGATAATTAATTTATTTTAAAAAAAACTTATTTATTCAAAGATTTAATCTCAAAAACGTTAATATTATGAAAATATATAAAATTTTCTAATAATATTTTCTTTATATAAAAAAAATATGAGTGAGAATTTTGGAGACATTTAATTTAATGTTTTAAATGATGTTCTTGTATAT
This sequence comes from Nicrophorus investigator, assembly GCA_963457615.1. Classification (NCBI taxonomy): domain Eukaryota; kingdom Metazoa; phylum Arthropoda; class Insecta; order Coleoptera; family Silphidae; genus Nicrophorus; species Nicrophorus investigator. Next base: position 2,722,141 of record OY735144.1, read on the forward strand.
GAACTGTTCGTTTTCACTGTCTGAGCTAAATTTGCGACGAAGTGAAATTTCTTTTCGCAAAAATTTCTTCTTTCTTTCTTCACCCACCAACGCTGGATGGATGCAAGACGAGGAGCAGCGCTAAGCGGATGCAGCGGTAAAACCGTTTACATCCGTGTACAAACATACACGACACGGTATTGACAATGCATATTAGCGCGTCGCACAGAAGACCGGGTTCCGGTTCACATTGACATTGTTATTATCGTGAAAAGAGGAAAATCATATGGAATGGAACAATTAGGAGTAGGAGAGATGCGAAAGCGAGACGGATGAGCCGAAGAAATTGAGAAGAACGAGTAGCAGTTTGAGGATGGTCAAGTGAAAACGGGACGATATTTACACGTTCAATTTGCCAATTAACACGGCTGTAAAGCAATGAGCAAAAAATAACTTTCTGCTTAAAGTTTCAAGTTTTGCTCATTTGGGTTGCCAAAAAAGAAATATGTATAAATTCAACAAAATAATAGAATTATTAAAAATTCAAATAAGAAAAATGAACAGTTGTAATAATTTAACTGGAGGTTGAAAAATGCGTGGATATTTAACAGTTAGATGAAATGTTGTAGTTGATCAAAGCTGGATTGAGGTGCGGCCGAAATTTTTGCATTTCCGTTAGTAAATATGAAACGATTTGGGATTCCAGATGATGGAGGAATTGAGGAGGAGAAGGCTTTCCAGTTCATTGACAAGAAACTGGTGGATGAAGAGAACGCGTGGGATTCGAGATGGTCGTGCCTCTTCCTCCATGAACGCAAGGCCAGAGTTCAAGTTCGTTCCACCTCGTTCCTCTTTTCGGATGCAGAGAAAACATTGAAGACGGGGCACGTAAATGGATTAAAATTAATTAAATAATGAGATTCTTTCACTGCTTGAAAGAATAAAGAACAACAGTTGCAATTCTTCATCGCAACAACAACAAAAAAAAATCCATTGTTACGATCATCGTAATTAGCGGGAGAAATTTGCATTGCAAATTCATCACGCTTTATTCACAAATTTTTTGGTTTCCTTCAGTTCTTTGTACCTAAACCGAGTTTTTTTTTTAATATTAGGTCAACGATTCAATCGGCGATGGTCTTTATGACAAATCCGAACCGCGCGCGTTGCGTCACTCTACGAATTTACTGTTATCGTAGGCGAAAAGAACTTTCTTCTCGCATCCCAAGGTGCACACCTCAATTCCAATTCGACAAATTTTAATCTGCAAAAAAAAATTATATTTCAATTATAATTTACAGAAGAAATCAAACAAATTATAACTGAAATTTGATAGTAAACCAACCTAACTTCTGAGTATTGTTGGTTGCATTCTGCAACAAAGTACAAAGTTTACTCATTAAGTAAATTCAAAAATTATATTTTTTTTAAAATATTTTATGATTACATAAGAAATGGTCTTCAATTACGAATCTTTTGATATAATTATTATTAATGTAAGTAAATTAATAACCAAAATATGACTATTTTTCGATTTTGGTAAAAATTAATTTTATTTACAGATTAATTCAAAAATTATATTAAACATTTAATGATTACATTGTAAAAAATATTGCCTAAAGTTAATTATTAACTAAATTTTTTTTTTAAGTGATATAATTTTATTGGTAAATTGAATATGAAAATTTTTAAAGATGTTAGAAACTTCAATCCATAAATAATAAGAAAATTCAAAAATTATATTTTTTTAAAAATATTTTATGATTACATAAGAAATGGTCTTCCATTCCGCATCTTTTGGTATAATTATTATTAATTTAAGTAAATTATCAACCAGAATATGACGATTTTTCGATTTTGTTAAAAAAATTCATTAATTTTATTTACAGATTAATTTAAAAATTATATTAAATATTTAATTATTACATCATAGGAAATATTACTTAAAGTTAATTATAAACTAATTATTTTATTTTAAATAATATAATTTTATTGGTAAATTGAATATGCAAATTTTTAAACATAATTTTAAAGATGTTGGAAACTTCAATCCATAAATAATAAGGACGTGAATTAAACGAGGATGTGTATGAAACCCAATTTACAGTTAGAAATACTGAACATTCCAAACCTACATTCATAAATTATAAATTAAGCATGTAACTAATAATATTAATATAAATTAAAAAAGAAAAATAAGTTTACAAAATAATTACTTTACAATAAAAAAAAATGTAATGTGTTCAAAAAATTGTTTAAAATTTCGTAAATTAAAGTTAAACAATTTGTATTGAAGATGTTACTTGAATTGGTGATATTTCATAAAAAGTATGTTTCATAAAATGATGTTGCTTGAATTAATGATGCGCTGAAACTTAAAAAAGAAACATATAATATTTGATCTGGTAATATTTGTAGTTTATGAATTAAGGATTAGTTGAAGACTGAGATCAATTAGCTGTAAAGCAATTAGTTGATTATTAACGAACCATTTGGGAATCGCGTGGAAAGGTGACGGCGGTGGCGGCGAGTGCAGAAGCGGCGGCACGTCTTTCTTTAATGAATGACTCTCGCGTCTTCTGGCGCGCACAAACACCATGACATATGGTAAATTTCCAAAGCCTAGTTGCGGAAATTAAGGATCGGAACACTTAAGCACATGTCGGCCTGCTTCCTTTCCCCGTGCTCTCATCGAACCGGAGGAAAACTAGTTCCCAGGATCCCAGCATCATCATCATCGCTCACTCTTCATCCTCGTCTAAATCTCTTTCAATTTCTTCATGCAGGCTTCACGGAAACCCGCAACTCCATCTCTCCGCCGACCGCGAGAATTCACGGCCACGAATCTGGGTCTCCGGGTCTTCTTCATATCCTTATAAAGCCAGCAATGAGTCTCCAACGACCGGCAGAAACGCTCCGTCCGTCCGACGAACAGCCACAGAGAGCAGGTGCCTCACGAATTGCTGAAAGAAGAAAAAAACAACAACCATGACCCAATACTACACCATCATCTCTTAATTACGATCATTCAATCTCCGATCAGGCCCTTCCAATCGAATTTAGAATGAGTCGGTTCCTGTTTTTGGTTTAACACGCTCTGACCTGGTTCTGTTTAACACTTTCTTCTCGAACGGCTTTCATCCGCCTCGAGCACATTCCACCGCATCCCACTCTTCTGCTGCTGCTGCTGCTCCTCCTCTTCCTCAAAGGCCATGGTCATCCGCGGCGCGACTTCCTCGTGAAACCAGTCTCTCGGAAACTGGGTCAGTGTATTTCTAGGTAACGAACTTGATGCCGGCTTTCTCATTTTTACTATTCCTCCGGAGAAAGACGACGACGCAAGGAAGGAAAGGATCGGATCGAAGAGGAGGAATTTATATATAAAAAAAAAATTAAATAAATCGTAGCGAAGAGGTGGAGAGGCATAACATACATAAGAAGAGAAAATCGATGCTCTTCGGGCATCACTGGGTCACCGCAATCACAATTTTAAATTGAAGAAAGAAACACGGATCTCGGCGTTATAAATAATTCTTTATTTCTCCTTAATTGCATTTCTTTTTCTTGTATTTACATTTACAAAGACAGAGCTGGAAATATAAAAAAAAAAACACAGAACTAATAATAAATAGAAAAAAGTTTTTCTCGTTTGAAAAAGAATAGAGAAGACAGATGAAGATAGATGATAACTATTGTTGGTAAAGACGGTCCTAATAACTGCGGACTGCATTGGTTTAAATTAATTTAAATAAATAAATAAATATTATCGATTAATTTGCTCCAAAAAAAAGTATTAATTTTTTGGTTTCACGTCTTTCCGTTTAGCTTTGTTGGTCGGCCCATCCTTGGTATGCCATATCTGTGGCTTCGCGCTTCCTCCTGTGATGGTCGTGTCCGTGGGAAGCGTGGATCACGGTGTGTCCACCATCATCGTGCTCGGAGGAAACCAATTTCTTGAGGCCGATGACCATCGACAGCATCAGAGCCAAAGCGGACACCATCAAAGCTTTCATGGCCAAAAGACCGACACCGCCCAAACCCAAAGCGGCCATCATCTTTCCCATCATCAAACCCATGATCATGATTCCTCCCATACCTCCTTTACCACCCTTTCCTCTGGCAGTTCCTGCAATCAAAACATAAATCATTAATAACTCATCATCATTAATAATCTTCTATAATTATAACAACAATACAGTACAAATAAATAATAAAATACATTTCAATTTTGTAGAGTAAGGAAATCCATATTATATTTTTTCCATTTAATATGAAAATTATTACTGTAAATATGAATTAGATTAAGTATTCAAAAATAATAACAGCTTAAAGATTAATTAATTTCTGTAAAATTTTTATCAAAAAATAAGTAGTAAAAGTTCAAACTAATAATTTGTGTCTTATTTGCAGATGTTAATTTAAACTAGTCAAGCGTATAATTAGTAACTCTCAGATGTTATGTAATTTTATGCTTAATATCACCAAATAGTAATTAGTTTACTTGAATTTGTAATTTTATGTTTATTTAATTAATTATTGCTTTTTTGGTAATAAACCTAAGATTTTATGCGTGTTGTATTATTGAAGAAAATATGTATGAATGGATGTACTCCACCTGCTGTTACAGCGAAGAAGCAGAGCAACAGGTTTGGAGCGACGTGAAATCGGTTTCTACTTAATTTTTATCCTCATTATTACGTTAATACCAGCGAGGAGTCAGTCGGAATCAAGATCAAGGTTTCCTCCAAATGCGAGGAGGAAGAAAAACTTTCTAACAGATCCTCTTGATGGATCAGACACGTGGAAAGGATTAGAGACCGAAGATGAAAAAGAAACATGCATGTAACGTCTCCTGATAAACGATCCCAGATAGGAGAAGAAAGAGAAGCGTTTCAATTATTAATGATCGCCTTTTAATCCACTGCAGCTTTTAGAAAGCCAATCTTTCATCTCCTTTTCTCTACTTCTATTTTATCTTTTTTTTCCGTGTTGGAAGATGACCGCAGGACATCATCTCTCTTATTTGGCAGCAGCCGAAAGCGATTTCTGTGTGTTATTTTTTTTTTGCTGTATCCTTCTTTCTTCATCAACTCTTCGTGTCGGTATTAATTAAAAATTAATAGAGAGAATCGTGTGCATGCAGGAAATAAATAATTTACCGTTCGAAGACCCGATTTGTCTAAAAATAAACTTTTTTTTCTCCCAATCCCAATGTCAACATACTTCCTACACAATTTTTTTTTAATAATTTCTAAAAATAAATAATTTTTTTCTCTTTAAGATTAATTAATTCATAGAAATATTAATTATTTAAACAAAAAAAAGTACAACTGCTGCCATCTAGTTCCTTAACAATTAATAAAAATAATATTTTTTTTTTAAATTCTAACTGTTTTTTAAATAAAATTAATATTAATGTTAAAAGATTTGATAAATTATTAAATTAAATTTTCTGAAAGATAAATAAATCCATGACGAGTTTTCTCAAAGACTTTTATAAAGTTTGTGCTGTGTTTCGTGGAACGTCTGCGGTTTATATATAAAGCGCTTGAATCTCCCGCCACAAACGGGGCGCGTCTTTTTGGACCAATGAAACGCGCGCAACAGTAATTACAATAATTAACAGAAGCAAAAATGAAACAATATGAACGAATACGGTGTTTTTTTTTTATAAAGATTATCAACGGAATTATCGCCTCGAAGCGATCGGAAAAAATTACAACTGTAATTTCAGTTGTAACGAGTTGTAATTATATGATCTAAAACTTTAATTCACTTTTAATTGTGCTCTCTTTTCTAGATACACACACATATTATTGAAACAATTATAAAACTAAGGCTAAGTCTCATAAATTTACGTTTTTTTTCAAAATCTATTAGTATATAAATGTCTTTATTATGTAAAAATTTTATAGTAAAACTTTCTTGAATGATTTATAAAATATGTTAACTTTTTTTTATTACGATTTTCATTGGTATTTTTATAAATTAATTATTTCTACTTTTTTACTCTATTTTAAGGTAAAAAACAGAAGTTTAGAAATTAAGAAATTATTAATGAATTATAATAATTTTTTGCATAATTTGTTTGCAATAAAAATATTTTTATGAATAAGTTTTTAACACAAGAGTTTCTCTTAGAAAAAGCTTTTAAATGGAAATATTAGAATAAATTTGTTATTTTACATAAAATAAATAAATTTGTAATTAAACTGAAAGTTTCAAATATTTTTTTTACATTAAAATAATCAATTTTCGTAAATTTTAATATTTGTATTTTTTATTCTGTTTATTATAATTTGATTGATTTTATAAGAAAATTATTTAAATTGTAATAGCTAATTATGTAAACTGATTTAATGTAAAAACATTAATTTTTCTTTGATAGTTATTAATAAAAAATTCTTTGCAAAATTGTTAAATTTGTTGTAAAATGTATATTTTTATTTAAAGATTGTGTTCTTACCGGTGGCGGAGCTATCGAAACCTTCCATGGCATCTTTGAAGGTCCTTCCGAATCCTTCGCCTGGCATGAGTTCCGGCAATTTGATCCTGAGCTCATGGTTCTGCAGGTAATTTTCGACGGCTCCCAAGACTGTACCGTCATCGGTATTGGCACGAGCGTCGTTCTCGCTCCTCGTGCTGACGAGATGGACGCCATCGCCTAACCTGAGATCCTCCGGCTGCGCCTCCAAATACTGCCTCAAGATCTTCCCCATGATCTGCACACCGTGCGACATATCGGCAGCCTCAGGAGCGGCGCCGCAGGTGTTAACGACCGCAGCCACGACGAAGGCCAAAAGGCTCAAACTCTTAATACCAGACATGGCGAATAGATTGCAAAGAATTATTCTGTTGATGGTGGATTGTTCGCCGTTTGATGGACGGATTTGGAATGCATCTCCTCGTCGCCGATGCCCGCTTTTATATTTACAAAACACCCAGAACTATCGCTGAATCCATTAAAGCAGATTAATGGAGCACATCTCTGAAATGCAAGAGACGTGTTGAAGAACAGAAGAAAAAAAAGGATGAACAAGGAAGAAGCAATGCGTGCAACGAAGCGCCGACTAGGAGGAAACTTCTGGTTTAGGAGTAGAGGAAGAGCGAGACGGAATAATTACAACAAATATGTTTAGGCGACCTCATTGCTTTAAACCAGAAGACCAGAAGTGCGATTATTGCTTGGGCACCATGGTGATGGTATTTCAAAATCAAGCAGCAATAGCAACAAGAACAAATGAAGCAAACTAACAAAACAAAAAAAAAACAAGATCGTTTTCTTCCTCCTCGTTGTCCGGCGGTTCTTTCTTCATTATTTTTTTTTGTGAATCCATAAACTGGAGCAGGTTACGGTCAGCAGAAGAAAGAGGACTTTAATGTAATCTATTAAGCTGCCTTTCGTTTTGCCCCTACATCTAATTATCTGCATCCGTTTTGCGAGTGAACGGTTTTAGACATCCCCAAACTGCTCAGTGCATCTCCGACCATCGAACAGTCTTCATCTGTGCTGTTGATCAATCACAATGCACATCAAAAGAATTAATTAAAGATTTTGTATACTGTTAGTTTAAGAGCATGCAAAGGCTGGTCTGTCCACGCAAACACCGGTTTTCAAACATTTTTTTTTTTTTTCGTTAGTGTTGATGAAGTCAAGGTCAGAGCATGCAGACGAACGAAGGCAATTTTGTATTAGTATTAAGTACATATAGATGTGCACTTTAGGTGATTGCTTCTTGCAGCATTTGCACGCGTATCTTAAAGCAGAACGGCTTAATTGGATTGCATTCGATGCGCAGAGCAAACTAAATAATTAATGCAATTAGTCGGGAGGCAGATATAATAATAAGTTAATTAGAGCTGCTGCGACGCGATGCAAAACACTTCCTTTTCCAACCTGAAAACCGACAAACAACTTAAGTCTTTCGTAAGTTCACTGCATCCATATATTTTATCTACTCGCTTCCTCTCATTTAATTTGCCGTTGCCTTCATTCTACTCCAAAATTAAAGAAAAACCGTTTAGTCACAACTCTGCATATTTTATTTTAAACATAAATCATAAAAAGCAATCAAATCAATCAATTTATTTCTATAATATTTTCAGTTTAAATTTAAGAATTATAAAACTCTTTCAGTAAAACTGTAATTTGGAACTACTAATAAATAAATAATTACATCTTAAATAAATTTACTTCATTTTTAAAACTAATAAAATAATTTTCAGTAAAAATTAAATTTTATTTATTATTAAAGAAACTTTACTACAAATATTTAATTTTCCTGCGATTTTGACTTTAATTTAAAATATTTATTACTAAATTATAATTAAATTAATATATATATTTTTATTTTCTGTTTTTTGTTGTTATTTGGTTTTGAAAATATTTTTGAAGAAACATTACCTTTCAAATTTCTTTACAATTTTTATTCTATTTAAAGAATAATTTTATTTTACTTCTAAATTTGTTCTAAACTTAATTACTAAAGAAAATGTTAATAAGTAAATATTAAAAAATAGGTAAAGTTTGAAAATGAAAGAAAATCAATTAATAATTTAAATAAATTTTGTCATTCTAATTTTTCTAAATATTTTTTTCTATACTTAAATTAAAGTCTTTATATTCATTTCAGAAAATGCTGAAAGAGCTGAAACTGCAAATGTATTTCCTAGATTTATACACAAAAATATTATTAAAATGTTGTAAATCGAAAAATTAATTTCAAAAAATTTAAAGAAAAAATATCATTTAATAAAATTTAAAAAATTTAATTTTTTGCTAATTGCAAGATTAACAGTTACCACAAATATGATAAAACTAAACTAAAAATAGCGCGAAATTTAAACCTGGAATAAAGGTTTTAAAAGTTTTTTTTTGTAAGAAGTAAAATGAAGAAAAAAAAATAGAGTTTGGATCAATAAGCAATGATGAAGTACATTCGAGATACAGATTTCACGCTGGAGAATTCATCAAATAGAAAATAGAAATGTAACGTGTCCTTAATTCGATTCCAAATTGAGCGCATGGCTAATTTGGTATCAAACAACGAGATCTCATCCAATTTTCTTCTTTATTTCATAGAATTACATTCAGTTTAAGTTAAGAAAAAATAATAATTTACTAATTGAAAAATTAACAAAGTTTTATACACAACAACAACAAAAAAGTCTAGTTTAGTTAAAATAATTAGAAGAAACAGAAATTGGAGTGAAATTTTGAATAATTTTCTTAATAATTACATAATTTCTAAATTTGTTCAATTAATTTTCATGCCATATTGCATGCAGTTATAGAACAACAAAAACTCAAACCATTTATGAGCGTAGCAGTATTTTCATCTTCCGTTTAACAGATGGTAAATATAAGTTATTTCATTGCAATTCAACAATTTATCGAAAAATAATTAGCGCTTAATTCTAACGAAGTTTTATAAATAAAATATTATTATTATTAGGTCATCAATTCACGAAAGGAATCGCTTAACTTTCTTTAATTATTAATAAAACGTGTTGTTTTTGTAATTTTATTTTAGAAATTACGTTAATTAAAATGAACGAAATAAAAGAACATTATGAACCGGTGCGTATTAATTAGAATGATTTGTTGAAAACGTGGGTTTATTTTCCGGGCATTAATTTCGTGGAAAATGTACGATTTTTAACGTATCTCGAAATTTATTTATTTATTTTTTCGAAGCATTGTTGTAGAAAAAATCGCTGTTTGAAATCCGAACTGGACTGAAGGATTTTTTTTTAAATACGAATTATTTATATAAAATGGACAAAGCGAAAGGAAAAAGGTAGAGAGAGAGAGAGAGAGAGAAAACGTGAAGGTGAGGGTGCAAACAATGCAGGAGAAAAGGAGAGGAAGAAACGAACAAAACGGAACGTGTCAGAAACATATAACGTGTTTTCCAGCAGGAAAATTCCAAACAATTGCAACGAAATCCAAGTCTAGGAGGAAAACGCGAGCATCGATTTTCTCCAATTCCGAAGCAGACATGCGAAAATATCATCTGAAAGTACTTAAAATAAAATTTTAAATAATAAAATTATATAAAACCTTCAAATTTATCAAATAATTATACAATTGAAAAAAAAAATATTATTTCAATTTTGACAAATTATAAATTGGAAATAATTTATACCACGAAATTTCTAGTTAGTTTATTTGAAACGTTGGAGTTTTAGCTTTAATTATTATTAATTATAATCTAATTAGTAATATTAGTAATAGAGTTATTCAATAAAATGTAAAGACGTGAAAAAAAAGTCATATCTCAATCATTATTTTTCATTATGTAACAAATTTTGCATCAAAATATGCGTAAAAAATTGCTTCTTATGCAAATAATAATTATATATTAAAAAAGTTATATTAAATTAAATTTATCACTAAAAATAAAAAAAATTAATTATTTGAAAATTCTGAAATATAAAAAAAAAATATATCTCAATTTTGAAAGCTTATAAGAAGATAATTATAAATACTACATGATACTTAGTAGATTCATTGGAAAGAGTAGAGTTTTGACTTTAATTTACGTTAATTATAAATTAAATAGTTTTAGTGGTAATCGAGTTATTCAATAAAATGTAAAGACTTGAAAAAAATTGTCATATCTCAATCATTATTTTTCATTATGTAACAGTTTTTATATAAAAATATGCGTAAAAAATTGCTTCTTATGCAAATAATAATTATATATTAAAAAAGTTATATTAAATTAAATTTATCACTAAAAATAAAAAATAAATATTTGAAAAATCTGAAATATGAAAAAAAAATATATCTCAATTTTGGAAGCTTATAAGAAGATAATTATAAATACTATATGATACTTAGTAGACTCATTGGAAAGATCGGAGTTTTGACTTTAATTTGCGTTAATTATAAAGTAAATAGATGTAGTGGTAAACGAGTAATTGAATAAAACGTAAAGGCGTGAAAAAATTGTCATATCTCAATCATTATTTTTCATTATGTAATAGTTTTTATATCAAAATATGCGTAAAAAATTGCTTCTTATGCAAATAATAATTATATATTAAAAAAGTTATATTAAATTAAATTTATCATTAAAAATTTAAAAAAAATAATTATTTGAAAAATCTGAAATATGAAAAAAATCTTAATTTTGAAAGCTTATAAGAAAATAATTATAAATACCATATGATACTTAGTAGATTCATTGGAAATATCAGTATTTTGACTTTAATTTACGTTAATTATATATTATATAGGTTTTATGGTGATCGAGTCAAATAATAAAATGTAAAGACATGTAATTTTGTTCTCTCCATCAGTTTTTGTCATGTTAAATAATTTATTATATTAAAATAATTATCACATCACGTTTTAATTAATTGTTCTTAAATAAATCAAAGTAAAAACTGTATTAAATGTGTATATTACAGAAAAAAATGTGTAAAAAAATGACTTCTTAAAAGTTGTTAAATTTCAATAACCGGAGGCTTAAAATGCTAAAATCAGGTATGTAAATGATTACAAATTGAATGGTTCGACAACTTCCTCGTTTGCAAAATATTCACGTAGTTGACCCACGAGAATTCTCTCTCTATCTTTGATGTGTTCTTTTTTTTCTTGTCTAAAGGTATTTCCGAATAGAAATTGCTATAAATAATAATACAAAAATAAATAAAACGTTCAAGTCCAGTTTCTTTAATCACCGAATCAAATTAATAAGCATGCATACATTAAAATATGGATAAACTGCGTCTAAATCCGCGTTTCCTGTCGAAAAATTACAGTAGTTTACTGCAGGATTCCGAGAGGTGTTATTAGGTCATCGCATCCGATCGGTACGATAATGAAATAGCATCGAGTTTCATTAAAAAAAGGAGTATATGTGGTGTAAGGTGAAGAGGATGGTCGGATGGATGCAGACGAGGTGTCTTCTGGTAATAAGTCGGAGAGTTAGCAATTGGAGCGCGGCAGAAGGAGATGATGAAGAGTTTGCGCTGCTGCGGCTGAGATGAGATGTACAATAATCACGGAATAAATTGAAGAGATTCATCGGATTCCAACCATTTCGTATTGTTGAAGTGCTAACTGTAAATTGGAACGTGAAGAATAAGTTTAAAGATCCCAGAAGACATAACCAGATGTTGCATCCATTTATTTCATTTGCAAGACTTCAATTAACATTATTTTATTATTACGTAAACTTATTAAATAAATAGATTTTTGTTATCCTATTTTAATCATAGATGACGCCACTTTTATTTGATTGGAACACATTAAATTATTACATATTTTATTTGCAATTTTCATTCAAATCGCTGTCAAAATAAAACATGTCAAAGTGACGCCATCTATTATCGTGATTTCAAACTAACATTATTTGTTATTATAGCTAATTCTTGTTACTTGGAAATTGTGTGTAAGATGATAATAAAATGATTGTATGTATTTGAAACTTATTTCATATCCTCGAGTTCCAAAATCCTTGATTACGTTTTGTAGAAGTAAATATAAGTTGGATGGAAATAGTTCCGAAAAAAGTAAGTTTTTCGTTTGCTGAAATTGGATGAAGCTGAAAAACCTGTAGGATGAAACCCGAGGTTTTTTGACGACTTTATTGGTGTTTCTCCCAGCAGCGCTGCAACAAAATCGACTAAGCCTTTGGAGCTTTGCTCGGTTTATATATAATATATAGTGCACATACATATATATATATATAGTGGGAGATAGAGAGAGGTGGGAGGTTCGTTAGTTCTGCAATGTTGGATCTGGACTGGAGGGAATTGCAGCGACCGAAACGAACATTTAAAGTGGCACGGAAAGATTGCATCCGATTAATAATACTTTTATATTCAAAGCCAAAAGGGATTCAGTTTCCGTATCAGTTTTTTAAATTAATTTCCGCATGCATCATCTCCCACATAGCTTAACTCAACCGCAAGTTCAGCAGGATATAAAATTTCACCCAACATAAATTCACATCTGCTTTTCATAATTTCATAATATAATTTTTCACCTCAAAAATTTCACTAATTTTATTTTTTTAATTACAAAAGCAATCACAGATGTCGCCACATTATTATTTGTAATTTTTGAATAAATCGTCACATTAATTTAATTAATTAATTATTAGTTAATAATCCATTAATAGAAAAAATATTTATATTATAATTGTAAAAATTAGGAGCAAATTTAAAAAAAATTGTATAGTTTTTTTTTGCTTTTATTTTTTATTTATTTTCAATATTATGGGGGAAAAGCGTAAAACTGAAGGATGTATTTTATTGAAATATTTACATTTCGTGTACACGTTTCCAATATGCGTCTCTCACCTGAATAAATATCTGCACAAGCGTCGCGGGTTTTAAATAAATATGTAGTCCCGATTCCCCGGAAATCCACCATATAAAGACAGCGGATGTGTACAGAATTTTGTAGGGATGATCATAGGTATTGATCCGTTTTTGCATCAAGACTATCATGCTATGTGCAGCGCTTTATTTACATTTGTAGCTGCACTTTCTTCAGTTGAAGTTTTGTTGTTCTTTCGATCCGCTTTGAACTTTCTCCAGACAGTTTCTAAGCTGTTTCTGCCGGATGCGAAATACTCTCGAAATGGCTTCGAGATGTACTAGCAATTCACCATATAATTGCGACAAGGTTGCGAGTGTTTGAATGTATCCTAGACCGCAGAAAGAGAGCAAACAAAAATAGGGAGAAACGTTTGAAATGGGAACAAGGGAAAGTTAATGTGAATTTACAGTAAATCTTATAGGAAAATTAATGTAAGAAATTAATTTGTGCAACAAAAACAACTAAAATTTATAATGATAACGTTGAGAAAATGAAAATGAGAAAATATTGGATTTGGTGTAGCAGTTTGCTGAAATACTGGCGATGATTAATTATATGTAGTTATTATTATTTTTTGAGGGGGAAGACTTTTCTCCACGAGGCCAAGTTTTAACGAGAAACAAAGTTTCTCGCTCACATAATAGAACTAATCATATTTTTATTAAGTTGGAAACACCCTCGTCATTATACTTAACGACATAAATATTATATAATTGCCTTTCAGAAATTACTATTTTATGTTCTGTATCTTTTATAAATTAGAAATATTGGGGACGATTGCGTAACTGCACGAAGATGTCAGTGTAACCATTGGAAAGGTGAGACTTTCAGCTTTAATTTGGTTGTAAGATGTTGTAATTACGTCACTCCGTTCTCGAGTTATCGAGAGAAAATCAAAGATATACCCGAATCCTATTAGTTTTTCTCAATTTATAGGTGCACTCGAAATCGAAATATTGATGCTAGAATGACGCGGATGGTCCCATTCGAAAGGTAACAGCTTCACTTAAATGATTCCTGTAAAATTATGTAATTATCATTATTGGTTCTCTTGAAATTAAATAAAAACCGAAAGGTGACAAATCGCAATTTTGGACAGCTCATAGCGGACGATTGCGTAACTGCACGAAGATGTCAGTGTAACCATTGGAAAGGTGAGACTTTCAGCTTTAATTTGGTTATAAGATGTTGTAATTACGTCACTCCGTTCTCGAGTTATCGAGAGAAAATCAAAGATATACCCGAATCCTATTAGTTTTTCTCAATTTATAGGTGCACTCGAAATCGAAATATTGATGCTAGAATGACGCGGATGGTCCCATTCGAAAGGTAACAGCTTCACTTAAATGATTCCTGTAAAATTATGTAATTATCATTATTGGTTCTCTTGAAATTAAATAAAAACCGAAAGGTGACAAATCGCAATTTTGGACAGCTCATAGCGGACGATTGCGTAACTGCACGAAGATGTCAGTGTAACCGTTGGAAAGGTGAGACTTTCAGCTTTAATTTGGTTATAAGCTGTTGTAATTACGTCACTCCGTTCTCGAGTTATCGAGAGAAAATCAAAGATATACCCGAATCCTATTAGTTTTTCTCAATTTATAGGTGCACTCGAAATCGAAATATTGATGCTAGAATGACGCGGATGGTCCCATTCGAAAGGTAACAGCTTCACTTAAATGATTCCTGTAAAATTATGTAATTATCGTTATTGGTTGTCCTGAAATTAAATAAAAACCGAAAGGTGAAAAATCGCAATTTTTGACAGCTCATAGGGGACGATTGCGTAACTGCACGAAGATGTCAGTGTAACCATTGGAAAGGTGAGACTTTCAGCTTTAATTTGGTTATAAGATGTTGTAATTACGTCACTCCGTTCTCGAGTTATCGCGAGAAAATCAAAGATATACCCGAATCCTATTAGTTTTTCTCAATTTATAGGTGCACTCGAAATCGAAATATTGATGCTAGAATGACGCGGATGGTCCCATTCGAAAGGTAACAGCTTCACTTAAATGATTCCTGTAAAATTATGTAATTATCGTTATTGGTTGTCCTGCAATTAAATAAAAACCGAAAGGTGAAAAATCGCAATATTTGACAGCTCATAGCGGACGATTGCGTAACTGCACGAAGATGTCAGTATAACCATTGGAAAGGTGAGACTTTCAGCTTTAATTTGGTTATAAGATGTTGTAATTACGTCACTCCGTTCTCGAGTTATCGAGAGAAAATCAAAGATATACCCGAATCCTATTAGTTTTTCTCAATTTATAGGTGCACTCGAAATCGAAATATTGATGCTAGAATGACGCGGATGGTCCCATTCGAAAGGTAACAGCTTCACTTAAATGATTCCTGTAAAATTATGTAATTATCGTTATTGGTTGTCCTGAAATTAAATAAAAACCGAAAGGTGACAAATCGCAATTTTGGACAGCTCATAGCGGACGATTGCGTAACTGCACGAAGATGTCAGTGTAACCATTGGAAAGGTGAGACTTTCAGCTTTAATTTGGTTGTAAGATGATGTAATTATGTCACTCCGTTCTCGAGTTATCGAGAGAAAATCAAAGATATACCCGAATCCTATTAGTTTTTCTCAATTTATAGGTGCACTCGAAATCGAAATATTGATGCTAGAATGACGCGGATGGTCCCATTCGAAAGGTAACAGCTTCACTTAAATGATTCCTGTAAAATTATGTAATTATCGTTATTGGTTGTCCTGAAATTAAATAAAAACCGAAAGGTGAAAAATCGCAATTTTTGACAGCTCATAGGGGACGATTGCGTAACTGCACGAAGATGTCAGTGTAACCATTGGAAAGGTGAAACTTTCAGCTTTAATTTGGTTATAAGATGTTGTAATTACGTCACTCCGTTCTCGAGTTATCGCGAGAAAATCAAAGATATACCCGAATCCTATTAGTTTTTCTCAATTTATAGGTGCACTCGAAATCGAAATATTGATGCTAGAATGACGCGGATGGTCCCATTCGAAAGGTAACAGCTTCACTTAAATGATTCCTGTAAAATTATGTAATTATCGTTATTGGTTGTCCTGCAATTAAATAAAAACCGAAAGGTGAAAAATCGCAATATTTGACAGCTCATAGCGGACGATTGCGTAACTGCACGAAGATGTCAGTATAACCATTGGAAAGGTGAGACTTTCAGCTTTAATTTGGTTATAAGATGTTGTAATTACGTCACTCCGTTCTCGAGTTATCGAGAGAAAATCAAAGATATACCCGAATCCTATTAGTTTTTCTCAATTTATAGGTGCACTCGAAATCGAAATATTGATGCTAGAATGACGCGGATGGTCCCATTCGAAAGGTAACAGCTTCACTTAAATGATTCCTGTAAAATTATGTAATTATCGTTATTGGTTGTCCTGAAATTAAATAAAAACCGAAAGGTGACAAATCGCAATTTTGGACAGCTCATAGCGGACGATTGCGTAACTGCACGAAGATGTCAGTGTAACCATTGGAAAGGTGAGACTTTCAGCTTTAATTTGGTTGTAAGATGATGTAATTATGTCACTCCGTTCTCGAGTTATCGAGAGAAAATCAAAGATATACCCGAATCCTATTAGTTTTTCTCAATTTATAGGTGCACTCGAAATCGAAATATTGATGCTAGAATGACACGGATGGTCCCATTCGAAAGGTAACAGCTTCACTTAAATGATTCCTGTAAAATTATGTAATTATCGTTATTGGTTGTCCTGAAATTAAATAAAAACCGAAAGGTGAAAAATCGCAATTTTTGACAGCTCATAGAGGACGATTGCGTAACTGCACGAAGATGTCAGTGTAACCATTGGAAAGGTGAGACTTTCAGCTTTAATTTGGTTATAAGATGTTGTAATTACGTCACTCCGTTCTCGAGTTATCGCGAGAAAATCAAAGATATACCCGAATCCTATTAGTTTTTCTCAATTTATAGGTGCACTCGAAATCGAAATATTGATGCTAGAATGACGCGGATGGTCCCATTCGAAAGGTAACAGCTTCACTTAAATGATTCCTGTAAAATTATGTAATTATCGTTATTGGTTGTCCTGCAATTAAATAAAAACCGAAAGGTGAAAAATCGCAATATTTGACAGCTCATAGCGGACGATTGCGTAACTGCACGAAGATGTCAGTATAACCATTGGAAAGGTGAGACTTTCAGCTTTAATTTGGTTATAAGATGTTGTAATTACGTCACTCCGTTCTCGAGTTATCGAGAGAAAATCAAAGATATACCCGAATCCTATTAGTTTTTCTCAATTTATAGGTGCACTCGAAATCGAAATATTGATGCTAGAATGACGCGGATGGTCCCATTCGAAAGGTAACAGCTTCACTTAAATGATTCCTGTAAAATTATGTAATTATCGTTATTGGTTCTCTTGAAATTAAATAAAAACCGAAAGGTGACAAATCGCAATTTTGGACAGCTCATAGCGGACGATTGCGTAACTGCACGAAGATGTCAGTGTAACCATTGGAAAGGTGAGACTTTCAGCTTTAATTTGGTTATAAGATGTTGTAATTACGTCACTCCGTTCTCGAGTTATCGAGAGAAAATCAAAGATATACCCGAATCCTATTAGTTTTTCTCAATTTATAGGTGCACTCGAAATCGAAATATTGATGCTAGAATGACGCGGATGGTCCCATTCGAAAGGTAACAGCTTCACTTAAATGATTCCTGTAAAATTATGTAATTATCGTTATTGGTTGTCCTGCAATTAAATAAAAACCGAAAGGTGAAAAATCGCAATATTTGACAGCTCATAGCGGACGATTGCGTAACTGCACGAAGATGTCAGTATAACCATTGGAAAGGTGAGACTTTCAGCTTTAATTTGGTTATAAGATGTTGTAATTACGTCACTCCGTTCTCGAGTTATCGAGAGAAAATCAAAGATATACCCGAATCCTATTAGTTTTTCTCAATTTATAGGTGCACTCGAAATCGAAATATTGATGCTAGAATGACGCGGATGGTCCCATTCGAAAGGTAACAGCTTCACTTAAATGATTCCTGTAAAATTATGTAATTATCGTTATTGGTTGTCCTGAAATTAAATAAAAACCGAAAGGTGACAAATCGCAATTTTGGACAGCTCATAGCGGACGATTGCGTAACTGCACGAAGATGTCAGTGTAACCATTGGAAAGGTGAGACTTTCAGCTTTAATTTGGTTGTAAGATGATGTAATTATGTCACTCCGTTCTCGAGTTATCGAGAGAAAATCAAAGATATACCCGAATCCTATTAGTTTTTCTCAATTTATAGGTGCACTCGAAATCGAAATATTGATGCTAGAATGACACGGATGGTCCCATTCGAAAGGTAACAGCTTCACTTAAATGATTCCTGTAAAATTATGTAATTATCGTTATTGGTTGTCCTGAAATTAAATAAAAACCGAAAGGTGAAAAATCGCAATTTTTGACAGCTCATAGAGGACGATTGCGTAACTGCACGAAGATGTCAGTGTAACCATTGGAAAGGTGAGACTTTCAGCTTTAATTTGGTTATAAGATGTTGTAATTACGTCACTCCGTTCTCGAGTTATCGCGAGAAAATCAAAGATATACCCGAATCCTATTAGTTTTTCTCAATTTATAGGTGCACTCGAAATCGAAATATTGATGCTAGAATGACGCGGATGGTCCCATTCGAAAGGTAACAGCTTCACTTAAATGATTCCTGTAAAATTATGTAATTATCGTTATTGGTTGTCCTGCAATTAAATAAAAACCGAAAGGTGAAAAATCGCAATATTTGACAGCTCATAGCGGACGATTGCGTAACTGCACGAAGATGTCAGTATAACCATTGGAAAGGTGAGACTTTCAGCTTTAATTTGGTTATAAGATGTTGTAATTACGTCACTCCGTTCTCGAGTTATCGAGAGAAAATCAAAGATATACCCGAATCCTATTAGTTTTTCTCAATTTATAGGTGCACTCGAAATCGAAATATTGATGCTAGAATGACGCGGATGGTCCCATTCGAAAGGTAACAGCTTCACTTAAATGATTCCTGTAAAATTATGTAATTATCGTTATTGGTTCTCTTGAAATTAAATAAAAACCGAAAGGTGACAAATCGCAATTTTGGACAGCTCATAGCGGACGATTGCGTAACTGCACGAAGATGTCAGTGTAACCATTGGAAAGGTGAGACTTTCAGCTTTAATTTGGTTATAAGATGTTGTAATTACGTCACTCCGTTCTCGAGTTATCGAGAGAAAATCAAAGATATACCCGAATCCTATTAGTTTTTCTCAATTTATAGGTGCACTCGAAATCGAAATATTGATGCTAGAATGACGCGGATGGTCCCATTCGAAAGGTAACAGCTTCACTTAAATGATTCCTGTAAAATTATGTAATTATCGTTATTGGTTGTCCTGCAATTAAATAAAAACCGAAAGGTGAAAAATCGCAATTTTTGACAGCTCATAGAGGACGATTGCGTAACTTCACGAAGATGTCAGTGTAACCATTGGAAAGGTGAGACTATCAGCTTTAATTTGGTTATAAGATGTTGTAATTACGTCACTCCGTTCTCGAGTTATCGAGAGAAAATCAAAGATATACCCGAATCCTATTAGTTTTTCTCAATTTATAGGTGCACTCGAAATCGAAATATTGATGCTAGAATGACGCGGATGGTCCCATTCGAAAGGTAACAGCTTCACTTAAATGATTCCTGTAAAATTATGTAATTATCGTTATTGGTTCTCTTGAAATTAAATAAAAACCGAAAGGTGACAAATCGCAATTTTGGACAGCTCATAGCGGACGATTGCGTAACTGCACGAAGATGTCAGTATAACCATTGGAAAGGTGAGACTTTCAGCTTTAATTTGGTTATAAGATGTTGTAATTACGTCACTCCGTTCTCGAGTTATCGAGAGAAAATCAAAGATATACCCGAATCCTATTAGTTTTTCTCAATTTATAGGTGCACTCGAAATCGAAATATTGATGCTAGAATGACGCGGATGGTCCCATTCGAAAGGTAACAGCTTCACTTAAATGATTCCTGTAAAATTATGTAATTATCGTTATTGGTTGTCCTGCAATTAAATAAAAACCGAAAGGTGAAAAATCGCAATATTTGACAGCTCATAGCGGACGATTGCGTAACTGCACGAAGATGTCAGTATAACCATTGGAAAGGTGAGACTTTCAGCTTTAATTTGGTTATAAGATGTTGTAATTACGTCACTCCGTTCTCGAGTTATCGAGAGAAAATCAAAGATATACCCGAATCCTATTAGTTTTTCTCAATTTATAGGTGCACTCGAAATCGAAATATTGATGCTAGAATGACGCGGATGGTCCCATTCGAAAGGTAACAGCTTCACTTAAATGATTCCTGTAAAATTATGTAATTATCGTTATTGGTTCTCTTGAAATTAAATAAAAACCGAAAGGTGAAAAATCGCAATTTTTGACAGCTCATAGCGGACGATTGCGTAACTGCACGAAGATGTCAGTGTAACCATTGGAAAGGTGAGACTTTCAGCTTTAATTTGGTTATAAGCTGTTGTAATTACGTCACTCCGTTCTCGAGTTATCGAGAGAAAATCAAAGATATACCCGAATCCTATTAGTTTTTCTCAATTTATAGGTGCACTCGAAATCGAAATATTGATGCTAGAATGACGCGGATGGTCCCATTCGAAAGGTAACAGCTTCACTTAAATGATTCCTGTAAAATTATGTAATTATCGTTATTGGTTCTCTTGAAATTAAATAAAAACCGAAAGGTGACAAATCGCAATTTTGGACAGCTCATAGCGGACGATTGCGTAACTGCACGAAGATGTCAGTATAACCATTGGAAAGGTGAGACTTTCAGCTTTAATTTGGTTATAAGATGTTGTAATTACGTCACTCCGTTCTCGAGTTATCGAGAGAAAATCAAAGATATACCCGAATCCTATTAGTTTTTCTCAATTTATAGGTGCACTCGAAATCGAAATATTGATGCTAGAATGACGCGGATGGTCCCATTCGAAAGGTAACAGCTTCACTTAAATGATTCCTGTAAAATTATGTAATTATCGTTATTGGTTGTCCTGCAATTAAATAAAAACCGAAAGGTGAAAAATCGCAATATTTGACAGCTCATAGCGGACGATTGCGTAACTGCACGAAGATGTCAGTATAACCATTGGAAAGGTGAGACTTTCAGCTTTAATTTGGTTATAAGATGTTGTAATTACGTCACTCCGTTCTCGAGTTATCGAGAGAAAATCAAAGATATACCCGAATCCTATTAGTTTTTCTCAATTTATAGGTGCACTCGAAATCGAAATATTGATGCTAGAATGACGCGGATGGTCCCATTCGAAAGGTAACAGCTTCACTTAAATGATTCCTGTAAAATTATGTAATTATCGTTATTGGTTCTCTTGAAATTAAATAAAAACCGAAAGGTGAAAAATCGCAATTTTTGACAGCTCATAGCGGACGATTGCGTAACTGCACGAAGATGTCAGTGTAACCATTGGAAAGGTGAGACTTTCAGCTTTAATTTGGTTATAAGCTGTTGTAATTACGTCACTCCGTTCTCGAGTTATCGAGAGAAAATCAAAGATATACCCGAATCCTATTAGTTTTTCTCAATTTATAGGTGCACTCGAAATCGAAATATTGATGCTAGAATGACGCGGATGGTCCCATTCGAAAGGTAACAGCTTCACTTAAATGATTCCTGTAAAATTATGTAATTATCATTATTGGTTCTCTTGAAATTAAATAAAAACCGAAAGGTGACAAATCGCAATTTTGGACAGCTCATAGCGGACGATTGCGTAACTGCACGAAGATGTCAGTGTAACCATTGGAAAGGTGAGACTTTCAGCTTTAATTTGGTTATAAGATGTTGTAATTACGTCACTCCGTTCTCGAGTTATCGAGAGAAAATCAAAGATATACCCGAATCCTATTAGTTTTTCTCAATTTATAGGTGCACTCGAAATCGAAATATTGATGCTAGAATGACGCGGATGGTCCCATTCGAAAGGTAACAGCTTCACTTAAATGATTCCTGTAAAATTATGTAATTATCGTTATTGGTTGTCCTGCAATTAAATAAAAACCGAAAGGTGAAAAATCGCAATTTTTGACAGCTCATAGCGGACGATTGCGTAACTGCACGAAGATGTCAGTGTAACCGTTGGAAAGGTGAGACTTTCAGCTTTAATTTGGTTATAAGCTGTTGTAATTACGTCACTCCGTTCTCGAGTTATCGAGAGAAAATCAAAGATATACCCGAATCCTATTAGTTTTTCTCAATTTATAGGTGCACTCGAAATCGAAATATTGATGCTAGAATGACGCGGATGGTCCCATTCGAAAGGTAACAGCTTCACTTAAATGATTTCTGTAAAATTATGTAATTATCGTTATTGGTTCTCTTGAAATTAAATAAAAACCGAAAGGTGACAAATCGCAATTTTGGACAGCTCATAGCGGACGATTGCGTAACTGCACGAAGATGTCAGTATAACCATTGGAAAGGTGAGACTTTCAGCTTTAATTTGGTTATAAGATGTTGTAATTACGTCACTCCGTTCTCGAGTTATCGAGAGAAAATCAAAGATATACCCGAATCCTATTAGTTTTTCTCAATTTATAGGTGCACTCGAAATCGAAATATTGATGCTAGAATGACGCGGATGGTCCCATTCGAAAGGTAACAGCTTCACTTAAATGATTCCTGTAAAATTATGTAATTATCGTTATTGGTTCTCTTGAAATTAAATAAAAACCGAAAGGTGAAAAATCGCAATTTTTGACAGCTCATAGCGGACGATTGCGTAACTGCACGAAGATGTCAGTGTAACCATTGGAAAGGTGAGACTTTCAGCTTTAATTTGGTTATAAGCTGTTGTAATTACGTCACTCCGTTCTCGAGTTATCGAGAGAAAATCAAAGATATACCCGAATCCTATTAGTTTTTCTCAATTTATAGGTGCACTCGAAATCGAAATATTGATGCTAGAATGACGCGGATG